>VUQG01022204.1:0-30780 GCA_015106755.1 Etia nguti | reverse complement strand
AAAAAATAAAAAAAAAAAAAATATATATATATATATATATATATATATATATATATATATATATATATATATATATATATATATATATATATATATATATATATATGTTTAACCATATCTATCTATCTATCTATCTATCTATATGTATATATATATATGTATGTATATGTATATATATATATGGTCTCTTTTCCTTGTTAATGACAGCATACAGGGGTTATTTGTACGCCAACACTTTAAATGACAATTAATATCAACGAAATACGGAGAAAACGTGTATTGCCCCATGATTTTTTTTCTTTTTGGCTGTACATCATTAACAAATACTTGTTTAACTAAATTAGTTTCGTGACGAGATATTAGTATCACTCGTTTCCTCTGGTTCATCAACGCCACACGGGAAGAATTGTTTTTGTCATGTGACAGGAAGTATATGTTGAAGTTCGACATTATTCGGAAGTGGGTTTATTTACGATTTAGCGACACATAACTCTAACGTAATGAAATACGACAGTTACATTTTTTATTTTGTTTTGTTTTTGATTTTGTCTGAGAAGCTCAACGGTGTTGCCATCAGTTGCTTATTAGATTAGCGGGTTGTGAGCTCTGTGACATGCCAGATTTAGCATACTGGCTACCTTGTTATGATCCGTCACCACAAACACCTCGTCTTGGGTTAGGCTCTCTTTTGACGAGTAACGCTGGTCAGTAAGTCCGCTTTCAGTTTCACTTTTTTCCTTATTTAGCTAGTGCCCATTCGTTAATGCCGGAACATATTTGACTACCTTGGGTTCCAGTTCCTGTCCCGAGTGCTCTGACATGACATATTCATCCACTGACAGTGGCAATAGGCTGGTACTGACATGAACTCAAGGATGGATCGATAAGGCAGCTGTCGTCTTTGGCGGTGAGTCGGTGGAACTGCTGTTCGTAACAGTAACATTTGACCGATGATTGTTGTAACACGGATATGCTAGCTAACTGCTGACTTTCCCTTTGAGGAATTTCAAGTTAGTGCTGCTGTACTTACGCTGGATAAATCAAAACATTCCTGCTAATTCCATATATATGACTATGTCGTTGCTTCATTAATAGTAGCCGTTTCTGACGACACGTGATTGGATAGCTTTAGCCTAGTGTCTGCCGCGAGTATTTCGGTGATGAAACCAGCTGCAAAACCGCTGAATCGTAAGGATACCAGTTTGTAGAGAAGGTTATCACAGCCTGGCTGCTACATTTAGTTCAAGAACACCAAACCTACTTCCCTAAAACCGCGGCGAAGCGGATTTTAACGTTATGCCATGACTACTACCTCAAAGTACTAGACCGCAGTTGGTTTCCCAGTGTTTCCAACTGTTGAATGGAGGCATTAATGGGGAGTTAGTACAAGCTCTGTGTTGAAAGTCGTACAGAAGCACGTTCTTAATTTTGGTTATGAACGCGGCAGCAGTTGCTTATAAATATGTGTGATTACGAAACGAATTTCGTGTCTCGTAGTGGGGCACTGCACAGGTGACAAGTTACAGGGCAACTCATGGAAAACCCGTGTTGGTAAAGTGCTCAGCCACCACATGCTGATAGAGTAGCTTCAGTCCTTGGATCTTTACAGGAGGGGTAAACATAATTGCTCCAACAGACACCATACTTTCATGTTTTCATGATGGTGTTGGAGAGCACTTTCTGACACCTCTAGCAAAAATCTCTCATAGTACTGGTATGGTGATTGTGAAAGTCATAGCATACGAATCACACAATTTTCATTCTCGCACAATTCAGTGATTGCCCTATGGACTGAGTAATTGAAATCCCACATGAAACCCATCCAGTCCCATTAAGACAAAATGTTTCATTTTAGAGTACAAGTGGTCTCTCAGAACCACTATAGGTTGATTTCTTTAAGTTTTCATCTGTCTGTATCTGACTTGTAGCAATTTATTGGAGTTTTGAAGAAAATTATGCAAATGGTTAAATAAAATTTGTCTGCTATGTTTATTAGACATTTAACAGCTCCCTTGTAAGGCCTGCAATCAAGAGGGTCAATCTTTCATCGTCACAATTTTCTCCCACCACGGGGTGGCTCTCATCACCCCTGAGCCATCAGGATGTTGGAGGGCCTTGTTGCCTGGGTGCTGAACACATACCTAGGAAAATATGTTAGCAACCTAAACACAGATCAACTCTCCATTGCTCTTCTGAAAGGTAATTATATATGCTTAAATTGTACGGGTGAGTAACTTCACTTCTTTCATTTTTACTTTTGTTTCTTCTTCTTGTCTTTGTCCATTTTCCTCTCACCCTAGTCTGTTGTACTAAATGGCTGTCACTCCAGAATTTTACCAGTTTATGAATGTTAGTTCTAAGTAAAATTTATTCCAGGGGGATGAAGATTGGCACACCTTTGCTATGCCAGTGGACTAATAGTGGTTTGATCTGCTGCTTTTTTACTGCTCTGCAGCTCAATGTTAACTGTGTGTGGTCAAAGGGAGTGTGTCAGGACATCTAAAACAGGCACAGTGCTTGGAAGATCACTGAGAGACAGTGTAACCTACTGTCAGGGTCAGATTAATCAGTCTGAATTCAGATGCTTTTAAAGGAGTGTGCAGCACCCCTAGTAAACATGGTGTTTGTCTGTTTATTGTTATTCCTCAGGTGCGGTTGAGTTAGAGAACCTCCCTCTGAGGAAGGATGCCCTTCGAGAGTTTGACTTACCGTTCGAAGTCAAAGCAGGTGAAACACATTCACTGATAACGGCACATAGTTTAGAGACAACTATTTTGTTTAAACAGATCTGTATCTGTATGCATACACAGAACTACTAGTCATTTTTTTGCAAAGTTCAATCACTAGCAGTCAACCAAGTAGTTACCCTAATTTGTCAGACTGACTGAAGAATATTTTCAGAGTGCCTACATGTTTTCATAAAACAATTGATTTAGGGCATTAGTGTATCAAAAGAGGCAGTGGATACAATATATCTCTGTATCGATATTTCCTCCCAAATTTATTTGGTACCATAATACTTTTGTCTTGTGTTTGTAGTCCAAGTAGTGTCATATAAAACTAAAGAGACGTAATGCTGATGCCATGCTCTATTGGCAATTGTTAGCCTATTTCAAATTTGCTATTTGTTAGCAAATTATTTTTAAAAAGTTGGAAAGTCAGTTCAGATCTTTGTTACGCAAATGACAGATTTTTGACAGTTTTCAGTGGGATTTTCTAAAGCAAAACTCAACTTTTGGAGGTCTATAGTTATCTTTTGATAGCTTCTGATGGAGGGAATTGCTCTGTATTTGTTCTACTTGATCTTAGTGCAGTCTTTGATACTGTTTACCATAAAATTTTACTTAACATGCTTAAGGCTGTGGTGGATAGCTTTGGCTCTGCGTTAAATTGGTTTTCTTCCTATTTATCTGATAGGACTTTCTCTGTTAGGGCAAACAAGTTTTTCTCTATCATTGCCTTTCTAACAGTGGGGTTCTGCAGACCACACACTGCCACATACCCTCCGACTGGCCAGGAAGCCAGCTAACCTAGTCCAGCAGCAACATCTGCTGTCTGGGCCTGTGTGAGACGGTTGTCACAATGAGGCAAGGATGGAATGGTTGAATTAGGCACTTCCAGTCCCAACCCATCTCTTTAACCAGGCTCACCAGAGATGTGATTTACCCTCTCTCTATTCTTTCAGGAGGTTGAGGTGATATATTTGTGTGGCACCCCCCCTGTCCAACCGCACCACTGCATAGTTAACATCCCCTACTGGCTGTATCACAACGAAGGGCCCTTGCCACTTGGCAAGTAACTTTGAGCTGGATGAAGGGAGCAATGAGTGAAAGTTGTCTGAGCTGACATTCCTGAGCCTGGAGCAGATTTTTCCAAGATACTCTCCGTAATGTGTGAAGCTTTGCTCTCGGGTCCAGAACATATTGAATTTTGTTCTTAGCTGGGCTTGGACCTTCCTCCCAATTTTCTTTAACCAGATCCAGCACCCTGAGCGGCTTCCTACCGAACAGTAACTCAAAGGGAGAGAATCCTGTGGAGGCCTGGGGCAACTCCCTTACGGCAAACACCAGAGCGTCTAACCAGGGTTCCCAATTGGGTTCGTCCCTGTGAATGAGCTTACAATACATGGACTTCAAGGTGTTATTCAGCTGCTCCACCAATGCCTCTGTGAATGATAGACGGTGGTTCGAATAGACTTGATGCCTAGTGACTTGTAAAGCTTCTTTAACCCTCTGGGGATGACGTACACACTGGCAAATCCAAATCACATGACCGATTTAAGATGACATAGCATCAAAATGCAACCCCGCTAAGTCTCCATTTCTCCATGTTTGCAGTTATTTCATGATTCAGGCTTTAAAGAGTGACTGCAAAAAATATGACAAAGGATACCTTTTGGATTCAAAACCGTAGCAATTGCTCTCTTCAGTTCCAAAACATTACAACATTTTGGCAAAAGAAGAGGTTGTACAACACAGTGTGAATAATTTTTGTTGCCACTCTTTTTTGAAAGGTGTTGCTGCAGTCAAATGGATTAAGCACAAATGCTGTAAGGAGTCTTTGGTGGGGTGTGGTTTCTGGCTCAGCTGGGGAGGGTTGGAGCAGTGGGTTCAGGGGTGGTGTCAGGGGAGGCTAAGCAGCATTGTTGGTCTCCGTTGTCCAATCATGGCTTCCCGTCAGGCCTACACAAATAGGGGGAAAAGCTGTGGCAAACAAAGTACAACAAATTTCCACAACACTGCAGTGCCTTGTGTGTCGGGGGTTTTTTGTGTTACTGAGTGATTACTCAGTTGGGAGTTTAAAAGCCATTTCAAGCCTTACAATGCATGATTAACAGACATGACATAACATCTGCAGTATTTAAAAATGTTCTGTTTCTTTCACTAGGCTTCATTGGAAAGATCACTCTCCAGATCCCTTTCTATCGGCCTCACAGTGACCCATGGGTCATCTCCATGTCCCAGCTCAACCTGATTGTTGGCCCTGCTCAGCTGCAGGAGTATGATGGAGAGAAGGACAAAGTAGAGGAGAGAGAACGCAAAAAGCGCCTCCTCAAAGCTCTCGAGGACAAATTCAAAGTCAGTAGATCAAAAGTGTTTTGTTTTTTCCCAGAAATGGTGGAAATAGAAAATAACAATGTAACAATACATTCAACAATACATTCATCGATTTAATTGTCTGGTTACTAATAAACTTTGCCTCACAGTGAAAACACCGTTGTAAATTGTAGATGCAGGCCAATGCATCAGTTCTCGCCTAAACAATTTAAGCTTATCTCACCTAACTATTATTTTTGATTGTGATAAAGTGATTTTCTGTCTTATGTCCAGACGAGCTCATGACATGGCAAGGCATCTGTCCATCTGTCCATCCAGAATTCACAGGAATTGCTTTTATCTCATACACTAATTTTATGATGTCTGGTTTTTCTACTAAGCACAGTTATCTTTAAAGTTCTTTGTTCTTGTGTATTTTTATGTATACACACTATATTTTTCGTATGGCTTTGGATCTTTCAGAATGAGTGTGAACAGACAGGAGAGTCGTACTGGTACTCTGTGACTGCCTCATTAGTCACCAGAATTGTGGAAAATATTGAGGTAAGACATGAGATAACAGTTGAGATTATATCAGAAGCAGCGACACAGCTGGTTCACTTAATTTAAAAGTTAGCTTAACTATTTAGTTGACATCCCAGAGTACTGAGGTAGTTTTAATTTTCTGACCTTGAGTTACAGACTGAACTGTGACTGAATGTTGTTTTTTACATGTCTAGCTGAAGATCCAACATGTGCATCTACGATTTGAGGATGATGTTTCCAACCCAGAGAAGCCCTTTTCCTTTGGGGTTTGCATCAACAATATATGTGCTCAGAACCCTTCCAGGGAATTGGTAAGTGTTAGTTGGTTTCATAAACATCTAATCACTTGTTATATTCATGAGAACAGATAATACAGTAGTCCACTTTAATTTTTAAACCCCAAATATTTCTTCTTGTAAGACTAGTTATTGCTACATAAAGATTTTCTGATCAAAGCAGTTAAAAAACACTGAAAACAAGTGTTTCATCATTGAAAACAAGTTCTTCCATTGCATACTGATTTATGTATTGACATTTTCACTTCATAGCTTACCCCAGACCCATAAAATTATTGCATCTCATACTATTACTACTCTCAGCTTGGACCATCAGCCAATATGACATTTTCCGGTTACAAACAGCAGCTGTAGCAGTGAATGAGAATTAAGGAAAATGAGAAAACAAGAAGGAAATAACCTGTGTTTGTCTGAAAACAACAAAAAAAACATTAGCATAAAACATTCTTGTCATCTTCCTACAGCACCACTGTGTTATCGCCTCACCCCCAACTAGTCATGACAGATGGCTGCCTTTCTCTGAGCCTGGTTCTGGTGAAAGTGTCTTCCTGATAAAAGGAAGTTTCTCCTTCCCACTGTCACCAAGTGCTTGCTCATAGGAGGTTATCACCCCATAGTTGGGGTTTTCTCTGTATTATTGTAAGGTCTTTAGCTTATAGTATAAACATATGCATGCATATTTGCATTAGAAAGTTTAGTTGATATTCATTAATATGTCATCTGTTCTTGTTCTGATCATTCTCAGCTAGGGCTGGGCGATATGGCCTAAAATCCATATTGCGGTATAATTTGAAGCAGGTGCGGTAACGATATATATTGCGATATATTCTTTTCTTCTGTACATATATATATGTCAAAATGACTGAACAGTATAGAATGCCATTTTAAGAACATTTATTGTACAAAAGTTTTTTTTTTTTTTATGTTTAAATTACAAAACCTTTCAAATAACTTTTTATGATGGAACAGATGTTTTTCCAAACAATGTAAAACAAAATTCTTAAATAACAAATAAAAATGAAGATAAATGCTCAAAAATTTTTGAATAAAAAAATACAAGTAAAATATCAGTAAAACACTAAATTCTAAGTTGTTTAAAATAAAGTGCAAAATGTGCCTTTGGAAAAGATCAGTCTGCTGGTGTGTAGGGCCACCTTTCTTTGCACTTGACTGACTGGGCGTTTGTGGAGGGCGCAGTTTTTGGCTTTCCTCATATTCCAAAAGATGCTTCATCACTTCGCTATTACTGTCACCCGGTATAATTTGCAGATGATATTTTTCTGCTTAACATCTGACTGCTTAAACCCAAACCAGGTGCATATGACTGACGTCGCACCGGTCTTCTTTATGAGCACCTCCTCCTCCTTCCCACCTGTAAGCTCCATGCTTGCAGCCGCTGCGATGCTTTTGACCAAAACAGGCGCAGTTTGATGACATCATCAACATGCGCTATCGCGGTAGAGCGGTATAGTCAAAATCTCTACCGCTGGCCAAATTCATATCGTTTCTACCGTATGCCGTTTATACCGCCCACCCCTATTCTCAGCCTCTTTCATGAAATGGGTATTCATTACAAGTAGGGATGTTCCTGGTCACTAATTTCTTAGTCATGTAACTGGAAAAAAAATAAGACTAAGAGACTAGTCTGAAACTAAGAAACACTAAGATATTACTGCATTATTGTATTACTCAGTTACATCTGAGCACTGTTTAATGGAAAATGTCGAAAACTAATAACAAAGCCGTTTTAAACCATTAATGACATTCTTAATAATAAATCATTCATCGCATCGTGCATTATCAGCATTACACATCACGTAATGTTGATAAGGCTTGATGCGAGGTGCCGAACAGTTAAGTAGCAGAAGAAAAACAATTAAAATAAACCAACATGTTACTATAAAAGTTATCACTTCGTATTACTAAAATGTGATCAATTAAATTGCGACTGAAAAGTGTGGAGCATTGTGCCGTGCATTATGATGCATACGGTTTGTAAATTCTTGACAACAATGATGGTTAAAATCTAAAATAACAAATCAATAAATCATCCAACTATTTTTTCCTGCTTATCTGAAGTCGCCACCTCCTCCAGCTTATTCAGGGAAACGTCGAGCCTTCCCCAGGCCGGCTGATAGATGTAATCTCTCCAGCTTGTCCCGAGTCTACCCCCGGGCCTCCTCCCATTAGGACATGCCCAGCCGGAGCACCTTACCCGGGAGGTGACAGCCTTAGCCGTCTCATTTCGATTCAGGATGAGTAGTAGCCCTACTCTGAACCCCTGTCGAATGATTGAACTCCTCACCCACCTTTTGGAGAAAGTTAATTTCCAATTGTATCCATGATCTCAGTCTAATAGGGCTAGCAAAAACATCAGGCCTAGATTAACATATTTATGCTGTTTCTGAACAACAGTGTGCCATCTCGTGGCAGATGTCTGCATAATATTTAGGACAATAATTTGCCGGCATTGGGGATCAATTCGAATTTGAACTATTAGATTAAAAGACTGTTATGTCTGGTACCGACCAGTGACAACAGTGACAATTAGTCGGCTAGTCAACTAATCGTGCACATGCCTAATCACAAGTCATCCTCCTTAATGCTGTACTGGACATTATGTGTTACGTTAATGCCAAATTGTCCTGGAAAGCACTAAATACTGTTAATAAGTATTACTGATGAGCAGCAGAGTATCACAAAAAGAGATTGTGTGTCCCTATTAATTTTTTTTCTGTGGAAAATTAGAAGCATTATCAAACATTTCCATTAAGGGCCATCAGTCTGTTAATCTGTCAGCTATGCCTGAGACTTGCCCTAAAATGACCTCAGTCAATCAATCAGTTAATATCAGATGTGCATCACATTTACAAAAGAGATTAGAGGGTAAACGGCTCCTTTAATTGATTAAGGACTCGGTTTGGTCTTTGGATTTGAGGTTAGTGGTGGTTTTCTTTTGCAGGTCCAGAAGCTCTTCAGACAAAAGCAGTTGGAGATTGAAGACTTCAGTGTCTACTGGGACACTGAGTGTGAAATGCTGGGAAAGCTGCCCATTAACCAGATCCAGGTCAGTCATATGGTGAACTTGGTGGCAGATCCCTGGAGTATTACAGCTTAGTTCTGAAGATCACCTGGATGGCTTGTCTTTAAAATTCAGTTCAATGAAACTCTGGTAGAATGAGCAACAATCTTCCGAAGTACATTCACTCGTTTGCTATTTTGATGATGATGAAAAGTGCTTGGGTTGTATAAAGTAACTATGACTTCCCTAGCATTACAACACATTCAAAAGACATTTATTCTGATGACCATAGTCCTGCATGGACCCAAACTGTGTTTGTGAGACGATGCCCACAGCATCACAGGTCCACCTGATTGTTATACCGTGAGGATCAAGGGTTCAGGATTTTCTTTCAATTTGTCACCTCTCTGGGTATAGTCCACCAGTTAGTAATCCTCTTAGATTATGGTCTGTGATTATACAAAGCTTGATCAAAAGTAAAATCTGCTCAAAAGAGATATGCCATATGAGTAGGCTAATTGTTTTTCTAACTAACAGGATGCCATGAGCCAGTGTATGCAAAGCCGTGAGCATCAGTACATCTTTGAGCCAGTGTGTGCCTCTGTGCTGCTCAGAAGAAACACCTCCAAGGAGCCTTTAAGGTCCCGACACACCCCACGAATTGAAGGCCAGGTTCAGCTGGAGTCTATGTCTTTACGCCTTTCACAGGTCTGTATCAAAACATAACGCCCTCTTTTGTCAACAGTGACAGCAGATTCCGAAAAATTATATATGTGAGTGTTTCATATCCCCAGGGAATAATTTGAGGATCTCCATAATCCCACAGTCATGCAGTGGGGATGTATAATTGAAGCAGTGTCTGTCCACAACTGGGGTTGAGATAACTGATGTAGTTAAACAACTATACAGTGGGCCCCTGGGATGGATGAGATTTGCCCTAAGTTCCTGAAGGCTCTGGATGTTGTAGGGCTGTCCTGGCTGACACGTCTCTGCAACGTTGTCTTGGGCAGTACCTCTGGATTGGCATACTGGGTAGGTGGTTCCCCTGTTTACGGAGAGGGACCAGAGGGTGTGCTTCAACTAGGGGGATCATCTAGAGCTGCCCTTTGTCACTGATTCTTTTATTGTTTTTATTGAAAATCTAGGCATAACCAGGTAGTGACCTCCAGCTTTCAGTGGAGCAATTTGAGGCTGAGCTTGAAGTGGTGGGAATGAGAATCAGCACCTCTAAGTTTGAAACCATGGCTCTCAGCTGGAAAAGGGTCAAGGACAAGTTAGAACCCCAGGTGAAGGAGGTATCGGGGTCTTGTTCACTAGTGAAGAGAGAGTGGAGCGTGAGATTGACAGATGGATTGGGGCTGTACAGATCTGTTCTGGTGAGGAGACAGCTGAGCACAAAAGAGCTGAGTTACTGGTCAATCTGCATTCCTCACCTATGGTCCCAAGCTATGGGTAGTGGCCAATGAGATCATGGGAACAAGCGGCAGAAATGAGTTTCTGGGTGGCTGGGTTCTCCCTTAGAGTAGAGCTGCTGCTCCTTCACCTCGAAAGGAGCCAGTTGAGGTAGTTCTGGGGGGGTCTGACTAGGATACCTACTAGATGGCTCCTAGGTGAGGTATCTGCTGGGAGGAGGCCCCAAAGCAGACCCAGGAGTCACTGAAGAGGATGCATTTCTTAGCTGGCTTGGAGATGTTTCAGTGTCCCACTGGATGAGCTGGAAGAGGTGGACTAGGTGAGAGAAGTCTGGGGTTCTCTGCTCGGGCTACTTGCCCCACATCCCGACCCCTGATCACTGGTAGAAAATGGATTTATGGATTTTCCATTGAAGCATTCCTTGTATCCTTAGGACCTGAAGTGAATCTGGAGCTTCCCCAGTCAAAAAATTGTATATTATGGACCAAGGCTAAAATTTTGGATGATCTTTGTTGTCTGTGTGTCTTGTCTCTTAGGTGCAGTACCAGCAGATCATGGCCTTCCTTAAAGAGCTGGATCGCAGGGAAAGAGAGATGTTTTACAGAAAGTGGAGACCAAAAGTACCTATTTCCGGAAAGTAAGTTCACACTTAAAGGTACAGTGTGAAAGATCTCACTGCTGGATGTCAGTAGATTGCAGACTGAAGTCAACTGAATTCCGTTTTCTTACCTCTCTTGATTGAACTCCATAACACTAGCGACTATGACGAAAGACATTTTAGTTTCTGAGTTATGAACTATAACTTTCTCTTATAAAGACGATATTTGCGAATAGGAAATCAGGAGGTGAAATTAGTTTTTATGACAAAAACATGAACCTTTGTAATCGGATTACTTTATCCCTATGCTGGTCATGTTGTCCCTTTCCTTCATGTTTTGCTTCTTTGGTGAAGGTCACTTTCTTTGATGATAAAACATAGGTGTGATCCTTGATATCTTGAGTTTGAAGGTGCACACACAAATTCAAATTTGCCCCCACAGCATGCTGTGTATCTGCCTGGTCTGTAGCCACATGCAGACACACACAAACACGATTTGTCCATATCTGCCTCTGATCACCAAACCAGCCTCTAATCCAGAATCCACACTGCTCCGCCTCAGTCTGCAGCTCCCTCTCCTCAGCTCTGTTGCTCAGGCCTGAAACTATTTGACCCTGGAGTTCCCTCTTTATTTGCTCGGATTAGTTTTCCACACTCTAAAAACTCTCCTGAGTTGAGCTATGGTTACCCCGCTGCTCAGAAAAGTCAGTAACCCAAGTGTTCAGTCACATTCTGTCCGCTCTGCTCCGGCTTAAAATCCCATCCTCAGCCAAGCATCAATTATTTATCTCTTATCTAACTTCAGCCCCCTATAGATTTGTTTATCAATCACATCTAGCTTGCGCTGGCTGCTATAGCAGCCTACGTGTCAATATGTGTGTAAATAATTATGTTGGTAGGCAATCCAGTGTGGTGATGCAGTGATTCTACATTAATTTCTGTGGGGTCAAAATGATGTCCGTTTTTTTCCTTTACCAGTGGACTTGATAACATGGTGCACTGTATTTTAATGCTTGGGTTGTTGTTTAATAAACCTTTGAAATCATACAGCTGCCGACAGTGGTGGATATTTGCCATCCAAGCCAACCTGAGTGACATAAAAGAGCAACGGCGGCGAGGCAGTTGGGAGTTTGCCCTGCAGCGCGCCCGGGACTCCCTAACCTACACCAGCCTCTACTTCAGAAAGCTCAAAGGAGTTCCACTGAGTCCTCAGGAAGAGGTACTTCAGTATTGGAAAGACAAGATGAATAATAAGTATTTAGTATAACATGTTGCTAATATAAAAAAGAAAAAAATCTATTCCTAAGAAAAACTGCCAAAAGTACACAGGGTTGAGTATTTTTAAATGATGGCTAGATCCCTTAACATATACTCCTATTGCCCACATCTGTACCATTGACTATAGATAAGAAAAATATTTTTGTGTAAAATCCTGCTTTGCTGAACAGTGATGGCATGAAAAGTGTGTGAAATTGTGGGATTTGTTTCCAGCTAAAAACACACAATACACTAACCTCATTATTTTCTTAGATTCACTCTTGTTGTCTGTATAAGTGCATGGATAGGAAGGCAGTTAATTTGTACTGTATTGATCTTTCAAGATTATATTCTTCTGAGAACATTTCCCTGCACTTTTTCATCTAGAGTGAGCTGGAGCGGGTTGAGGAGGAGCAGACGTTTGAAGAGCTGCAGATTCTCAGAGAAGTTGTCCATGAGTGGTTTCGAAAGCAGGAAGTAATCGCAGAGGTATTCTCAGGTGTTAGTAATTTTAAACAAAAAACACATTATTGTGTCATTTCCCAGCCTTAGGTAAATGCCTTTCAGATATTGTGTTGTCATTAATCACCCTCCACCTTTAAGCTAGTCAGCCTACAAGAAACGCAGCCATCGCTCCTCAAACGGTCATTAATCTTTGTTGAACGTTCCAGTCATCTTATTTCTGTGTCACCTCTTTCAGAATGCACGTGAGCCCATCAGCGAGCCCCAGACATGTTCATCCACAACATCTGTTCCAAAGAGCGGGAGTTCAGGAATGATACAATACCTACAATCATGGTTCCCAGGCTGGGGGGGCTGGTATGGAGATTCCCAGGATCCAGATAGGCCACAAGAGCTCCTGCAAAGTCCATCCTCTTGGAATATTCTTGGTGAGATAGGTGATCATGGTACCTTTAACAAATGCCAGCTGCAAACAGTTTTACATCTATCTTTCGTCTGTTTGTAAACTCTAGTTGTGGTAGTGTAGACATTTCTTGTGAAGCAATCTTCTGCTTAAAATAGTGTAAACATTCTGTCTTCTTGATGGTTTATTATTTTTCCAGCAGAAACAGAAGACTTGTTTGACCCCTTGGAGGACTCTCACACTTTGAACACCTTCACCAGGCGAGATCATCTGTTTGCCCGGTTGGAGTTCTTACTGGAGAAGGGTGGAGTCACCCTCTTCCACCAGGACAAGTGTGGAGACACGCTGCATGAGAGTGGAGTCATACAGCTGGAATTCTCTGGTATATCAAAGCAGTGCTCGAATAGATGGATAGCAGTGATGAAGTGCATAATTAAGAGTTTTTGTAGATACACGTGTTTGTGTAGACATTAGAAGACATAATGAGACAAAACGGAAAAGACTCAACAAATGTGAAAGTATGTTAGAGAAAACTAGAAAATGCATTTCCTGAAGAAAATGCAGCATGAATGATATGAGCTGAGTTGTTATAACTGCTGAATCTTTGGTGAAAAAAATGTTGAATGAGCTGAAATACAGCGAATCATTCACCTGAAAGCTAAAATGCAGAACTGTTTCGAAGTTAGAAAGTAGCTGAACATCTTTAAAACGTACATTAGAAAAAGCTGACTAATGACATAAAAAGAAAATTTAGGAGAAAGAATTCTGAATGAATATTGAAAGGTCATATTCTTGAAATAACTCGAAGAGTGGAACTGTGTCTTTTGAATGTCTAAACTCAAGCATCTCAAATGAAAAACCAGAATATTTCCGCGTCTAGTCTAATCTGCTGTGTGTGTGTGTGTGTATCACTGAGTCCTTGTCAGACAGGAAGTCAGTGATCCACCTGCAGGTGAGAGCAGGCATGGGATGATGAGAGCTGGGATGATGGTAATAAAAGTGGAACTAAAGTCCACAAAAAGCGGCCAGGCATAAGTTCCAGCAGAGTCCAGATTCTCTGTCAGAAAAGTGCTCATTCAAATCTTTGGAACATGATGCTGAGTGTGTGTGTGTATGTTTGCAGATAAAATAGTTTTTAATCTTTAACTGTTTTGTGTGTTAGTGGGTAGATAAACTACGCAGACTAAAAACAGAGACATTAAATTAGGTCAGATGAGTTGAAATGTGGGAGAATCCACTAACACTAGCGAATCCACTAAGTTACCATCTGGTTCCATTTGCCGAGATTTGAACCACCTGTCTGCTGAAAGCAAATCCACCTGAAGTTAATGTGCCAATCAGAATGCTTGATCATTCCGATACGTTTAAATTTACAAACTAAAAATAACTGCCAGCAGCTTTCAGTTGGACTGCAGTAAATACTGACATACTGTTACTCTGTGGCAAATCCCTGTCAGATTTGTTTTCGGTGCAGAGATTTCAATTAGCATGCAGGTGTGAGAAGCGGTTGCTATAGCAACTCCCTCCAGTGACATTTGGGGGGACACATCTGTCTACGTCAGGTTTAAATGAACATAAATGGTGGTGTCATTTCAGAAAACTACAAGTCATATCAGAAAAATTATTTCACCGTGAGTGCCAGCAATGTCCAGTCTACAAAATCCTGAATTTTCATGTCTACAGAGTTTATTATTTGGATGTGGTGACAGTGTAAAGACAGCCTGTATTCCTAATTTTCAAACGATATTTAGGAGCTGTTTTAACATTGTTCTGTATGGAAGAGTTGGATTGAGGAGGGTATGCTTTGATTAGATTTATTAGAGAACCATTAATACTCTCTCAATGATGGTAACACTGGATAGAAAGAGAACAATAGTGGCTACGTTTTGAGGGTAAAATGATGGCTGTAGAGTGAAAACTGTGGCCACAGCAGCAGTTGAAAGACAAAAAATTGAGATTAATTTTTCAACTTCTCCCACTCGGGCAGTTAATCAACCCTAAATGGTGTCTTCATTCACCTGCAGGATGCAGGATGGAAACGTAGTTGAATGCAATCTGCACTGAATATCATGAGAGGAGGGTACCCTGGGTGAACAAATTCAAGTGCATCCCCCTGAAATATTCTAGATGAGATGGATGATCTTACCTAAAATATTAATGTCCTAGCCTTACAGATAAGGACCTGATAGAGACATAAGAAACCAGCCAGTTAAGAGTCACATAACTGATGCCATCAAAGTCTTTGTTCCAACAAGTGACTGATGTTCACAATCTATTATAAGAATCATCTACCTACAGCTATTTTTTCCCATGGACTGATGTAGTTATAATAAACTCAAAACCTGTGCACGTCTGTCAAAATCCAATTGACTGTAACTGTTTCCACAGGGGTGAAAGTGATGGTGGAGTCTCTCCCTCGTTCAGAGTCCTCCTTATTGTCTGTGAAGCTGGGTAGTTTGTTCCTTCGAGACTTGACCACTCAGGGCACCATCTTTCCTGTCCTGGTGTCGCCCAAAACGGTAAGCAGTGATGGCAGAGCAGGGAGGGAAGTTCATCACATAAAAATATTGAAAAAGCAAATTGGAGTTCCTCAAACACACAGTGTATTATATTTTGCTGTTACATGTTATAGGGGAACGTTGTTGTTGCTGCTAACCAGTCGTCGAGCCAGTCCAGCAGTACTTCTGGTAAGGTTTTTGTTTTGTGTTAATGTTAATAATGTGTTGTGTTAATGTTAATACAGTTATGAAGTAAAGTTTATATAGTCATCAATGAAAACAGTATAAAATAATTGGTTTGCTGAGCTTGTGGCCATGCTGTATTTGGGTGAGTATTAAATTGTGCACAAATGGTTGGGGGGAATTTTTATATTCAGTCTGTCAATGTTTGTGCCCTGCCGGTGGATTTGCAGTGATCTGAGAGGTTTACCCAACATAAAAAACCGTTGTGAGAGAGCAGTACTATACAGTGTGGCTCAGTTCAATTTTATTTGTATAGTGCTCCTCAGGGTGCTTGTCATTGTAAGGCAAATACCCTGCAATTATCTGATCACCCCTACGAGCAAGCGCTTTGGTGACAGTGGGAAGGAAAAACTTCCTTTTAAAAAGATGAAACCTCCACCAGAACCGAGCTCACGGAGGACTGTTTGACGCAATTGGTTGGGGGTGAGAAGAGAAGACAGGAAGAAAGCCAGGGGTTAATAATAACTAATGATTAAATGCAGAATGGCAAATAAACACATAGTGAAGTAAGTCAGGAGTAAAGGAAACACCCAGTGTATCATGGAAAGCCCCCAGCAACCTAGAGCTATTGCCACTTAAATAAGGGAGGATTCAGGGTCACGTGATCCAGCCCTAACTATATACTTTGTCAAAAAGGAAGGTTTTAAGCATACTCTTAAAAGTAGAGAGGATGTCTGTCTACTGAAACAAACCTGGGAGCTTGTTCCACAGAAGAGGAACCTGAAAGCTGAAGGCTATGCCTCTCATTGGACTTTTAAATATCCTAAGAATCACAAAAGCACTTTGAGAGCCATGTGGGGTGTGGTCTTTAAGGTAAGATGGGGCCGTGAACTAGTTTTTCCAGCCTCAAGCTGAGACAGGATGTTTCTAATTTTTAGAAATTTAAAACTGCTAGATAAGGTAAACGTAATTCTGTGAAACTATAACTCACGTTTGCAGTAATGACACACAGTTAAGTCAATCAGAGGTCACTAACATTAGTAATGAACCGGTGTATAACTTCGCCATAACAATGAATCTGTGTTTATCTCTGGTCCCCTCCCAAATCAGTTAGTCGACCAAAGAACCAGACAGAGCTTTAATTCATTTAAAATCCTGATAGTTAAATAAACAGATAAAGATTCACATGAGCAAAAGCAAAATGTGTTTGGCACCACAATACATTCAGATCACAATTCTGATTGCAAAAGCTGCCAGACAGTACAGGATATTTAAAAAAAAAAAAAAAAGCCTGATACTGAGCCTTGTCCACCCTAGCTGGAAAACTCAGTTTTGATGGTTGAATCATTAATATATAATTGTACTTCTTTACTGCATACGAGTCTGGATACTGCAGCTCCTTTAAAAAAGAAAGCATCATCAGAAGTACTTGACTCAATTACAATCTGAATACTTCATTAATCCCTAAAGAAATTATGTGGTTACAGTTGCTCCAAGAAGATAACAGTAACAGACTGAACTAAATTAAATAATGCAATATTTTTATTTATTTATTTATTTTTATTTTTTATTTTTTATTTGTATAGCGCCAAATCACAACAACAGTCGCCTCAAGGGGCTTTATATTGTAAGGTAGACCCTACAATAATACATACAGAGAAAACCCCAACAATCATATGACCCCCTATGAGCAAGCACTTTGGCAACAGTGGGAAGGAAAAATTCCCTTTTAACAGGAAGAAACCTCGGGCAGAACCAGGCTCAGGGAGGGCCGCGACCGGTTGGGGTGAGAGAAGGAAGACAGGATAAAGACATGCTGTGGAAGAGAGACAGAGATTAATAACATGTATGATTCAGTGCAGAGAGGTCTATTAACACATATTTAAATATATATTACAAAGTTTAAAAAACATAAGAAATAGTTGTTATATTTACAAATAGCTCTATTATAAATATCCAGAATATTACAGAGGTGAATAAATATGATTGACATTTATAACTTTGTTATTTGTTATTTTCACTGTAAGGAATGTTCATAAGGGTGTAACTGTTGCACTGTGATTTAGGATTTGTACAGGGAGGAATGATTTCCTGTATCATTCAGTGGTGCATTTGGGTCATCTCAGTCTCTCTCTGAACGCTCCTGTGACCGGTCAGCACGTCATGGAGCGGGTGGGAGGTATTGTCCAGCACTGTCCTTGGACCACATCTGCCTCTCCGACACCACCTCAAGGGAGTCCAACTCCATCCCCACAACATTACTGGCCTTGCGGATCAGTTTATTGAGTCTGTTGGCATCATCGACCCTCAACCTACTGCTATGCAACAGCATAGAGGATGGCACTGGCCACAACAGACTCATAGAAAATCCTGAGCATTGTCCAACAGATGTGGAAAGACCTGAACCGCCTCAGAAAATAAAGACGACTCTGGCCCTTCCTGTAGAGAGCAGTGGTGTTTTTAACCCAGTCCAACTTATTATCAATGTGTACTCCGAAGTATTTACACCCATCTGAACCAGATGGGCATAGACACGATTGAGCAGGTAGATGTTTTTGTCCTCAGCTCTGAGGTGGGGCTGTTAAGCGATCTGAGGGAGATCCAAATGTAGCCTGAGGTCGGAATTTGTCAAGAATGAGTCTTTCCAGGGTCTTCATGAGAAGTCAGTGCCACAGGTCTGTAATCCTGGGGGCTACTGGGACATGGCGTCTTTGGTAGAAGAACGAGACGTCGCATCCGCTACAGCACTTGAGGACACGGGGACTCACATCGTCTGGTCAAGCAGATTTGCCTGAGTCGAGGCGGCTCATTTGTCTTTGAACCTGGTCATCAGTGAAAGTGATACGTGGGGGAGCGATGTGTGGCATAACTCTTAGCTCAACAGCGCTCTGACTTTTTTGTGAGCCTGGCTACAGTGCAGAGAGAAACCTAGGGTTGTTCTTATTTTCTCAGTGATCAGTGATGAATAGCAAGATGCTTATGGAGTTTTTTTTTTTGTTACCTGCTTTAAGGTGCACATTTGAGAGTTATACCAGGGAATCAAGTACTTTTGATTTGAGGGTTTCTTTTTCAGAGGAGGCACAGTATCCAGAGTCGTATGCAGTAAAAGAAAAATGTAAAAAAAAGCTCTCCAAAAGTTGATTCTGTTCATCTGGACGTAGCGTTTTGTGGGAGAAACGTTTCGTCACTCATCCAAGTGACTTCTTCAGTCTCAGCTGACTGCAGGTTTCCCCAATCTTATAAACAGTATATTTGCATAACGACTGAAACCAGCCCACTGAAGGAACAATGGGCTGGGAGGTCAGTTCCTTAATCTTAATTATGCAAATTCTCATGACCATTGATCAACAACCACTGACCAAAACCCACTGATCAAAGACCACTGATCAATGGCCATGAGTACCATTCACAGAGAGTTGGGTAATGGCTGCAATCACAGCATTGTAAGATGGCGAAAGATCGCCATCTTACAATGCTGTGATTGCAGCCATTCCCCAACTCTCTGTGAATGGTACTCATGGCCATTGATCAGTGGTCTTTGATCAGTGGGTTTTGGTCAGTGGTTGTTGATCAATGGTCATGAGAATTTGCATAATTAAGATTAAGGAACTGCCCTCCCAGCCCATTGTTCCTTCAGTGGGCTGGTTTCAGTCGTTATGCAAATATACTGTTTATAAGATTGGGGAAACCTGCAGTCAGCTGAGACTGAAGAAGTCACTTGGATGAGTGACGAAACGTTTCTCCCACAAAACGCTACGTCCAGATGAACAGAATCAACTTTTGGAGATTTACTTTCCTGGATGATTGAGAATGCATCAAGACGTAAAAAAAAGCTGTTAACAAAATAATCAACCTATGTGAGAGCAGAGTTCAGGTTACTGTTCTGTTCTGTGTTGGGACAGGGCATTGAAGAAAATAACAGTAGAGGAATTGTATTCTTAAACTTAGCTGCAGCACTTTCAGAAAGACACCTGCTGTGATGAAACTTATTACCCACTGCTGTGTAATCCATGATAGGGGGAATTGTGCTTTTATTGCATACTATCAGATTTCAGTGACTATTTTCTTTTTTAACATGTACACTTTAAAACACTTTGTTTGTTATGTTTCTGTCAGGATTCAATGCAGAATGCTTATCATGCCCAGTGTTTGAGATGATTTACGAGCGTAACCCTGTGAGGTGTAAGTTTGAGAGAAGACTGGAAGTAAACACTAGTCCACTGAACATAATCTACAACCCACAAGCTATAAAAGAAGTGATCGAATTCTTTTATAAGGGAAGAATTCACACCTCGGGTAAGTACATTTAAAGTGGATTTTTTACCTTGCTGGTATTCCTTTGTAGTATTTTTTACAACCACTGAGACCAAATATGTGTTCTGCAAGTGAGTTGTCATGTGATACGCAATTACAAGCAGAGTTGACTGAATTGAGACTGTTTAAAAACTGTTTACTGTTTAAATAAATGTCTTTCATACCCAGGTTTTGGGTATCAGTCGGAACTGGAGCTGAGAGTGGCAGAAGCTGCAAGGAGGCAGTACAACAAGCTGAAAATGCAGACCAAGGCAGAAATCCGACAAACCATCGATCAGCTACTTGTGGGAGAGTTCATTGTAAGAAACATTCTCTGAATTCAATTAAATTTTTCAGTTCAGTTCAGTTTTATTTGTATAGTTCCAAGTCACAACAACAATTGCCTCATCTTGCTCATGGTGGTATGAAATAGTTAAATTACCATTAAATCTTACTGATGTCTGATTTGTAGGAGAACAGTAAGCGCTGGACCATGAAATTGGACATCTCTGCACCCCAGGTGATTTTTCCTGATGACTTTCAGTCAGGAGACCCAATGCTTGTTGTTGTTGATTTAGGCAGGATTCTGCTGACAAACTCTCAAGGTAAATCAGCCATTTCACTAATATGCCTCAGTGTCTTCATTCTTTTTCCCACTGTTAGAAAGTTAACAGTGATATCTCACTTACCCCTGCTATTGTATCCATTGTTTTTCAAGATGACAATAAGTCCAACTCAATAGCTACTCAGCCAGAAAGAGAAAACATAAGTGATGATGAGTACCAGACTCCTCTTGCAACCCCACCAGAATCTCCACCACCTGAACTCGATGTGCCTTTGAAAGCACAGGTGAAATACCCTGAGTTTACAAGCTTCAGATCTTTGGAAGGTACTCAGGCCTACAGACAAAAGCTTTATGAAAAATACTCCTTGTCCTTTAAAGACCTCCAGATAATGGTTGGTCGCTATAAAGACAACTGGAAACATCTTCAGGAGAGTGAGGTAGGGCCTACACACGTGGTGGAGAAATTCAATGTGCTCTTGCAGCTTGAGCAGAGACTGCGCTACACATCTGACCCCCAGCTCCCCGGTGCTGTGCTGTCAGGAACCCTACCAGACCTCAAGATCCATATGAACCTTGAGAAGATGACTGCTCTTAGGAGTTGTCTGGCTAGGCTAAACAGTCCAGCTCTAAATGAAGGAAACAAAGGCCAAGAGAAGAGTCAGACTGTCAGAACTTCTGATCCTCTTACCCTCCGCCATGAAAAGATATTTCAAAGAGAAGAGAGCTCATGGAAGCTGCAGGGTTCAGCCAAAAATCTGACCCAGAGCGTGATGACATTGGAGCAGCATACACGTGAAGTCTTGGTGGAGTCCCGTCTACTGTTAGCTGAATTCAACATTAACTACATGCAGCTTGGTGTAGAGAGTGATGGGCGGTACATATCTGTTCTCAAAGTGTTTGGCACAAATGCTCATTTTGTCAAGCGACCATATGATGCAGAAGTTGCTCTAACTGTCCATGGTCTTCTGCTGGTGGACACCCTACAAACTTACGGCTCAGACTTTGACCTCCTTGTGGCTTCTCATAAGCATCTCAGTTTTGACATACCCACAGGCAGCCTAAGAGAAAGCCAGCCATCGTCTCCTGTTTCAGCTAATGGCAGGTCTCCTCAGCATCGGCAAAGCTATACTGAGCATTCTTCTCACCTGCCCTCAGATGGACTCTCCCCCTTCAGTTCCTTTTTCAAAGACCAAGAAGCCCTGATTAAGCTTGAGTACCAGTTTGTCAGCTCAGACTGCCCCTCCATGAATTTGGAAAGCTCCCTTCAGGTTACAAGCATGCAGGTCAATAACCTGGATATCATTCTCAACCCTGAGACTATGGTAGAACTGCTCAAGTTCCTGCAGAAGTCTTTCCCCAAAGAAGAAGGCACCTGGATGTCACCAGTGCAACACGATAAAGCACAACAACATACAGAACAGGACTGTAGTGAGGAACAGGATGGGATATATCAGTCCACCTATGACCAGAACAAAGAACTGACTGTGGAGATCCATCGCCTCAACCTGCTTCTCCTCCGTACAGAGTCTACCAGCACTGTTTTAGGTACTGAGAAGAAAGGTTTGAAGATTGCCACTGCCAGCATTACTGGTACCAAGGTCAATGTGTCCATGGGTAGCCGTTTGGACATTAACGGTTCACTTGGATGCATGCAGCTGGTGGACCTAACCCAGGAGGGAGGCCGAAGCCAGTTTGTGGTCAGCATTGGTAGTGCTGAAGACTGCTCCCCAAGTCTTGATGGATTAAGCTTCCTCTCCGATACAGGAGAAGGTTCTCCTGCAGAAGCTTTAAATTTCCGCCTTATGGAGAAATCCCAAGGAGAGTGTTCTTTGAAACTTCAAATGGCATCACTGCACTACAACCACTCAGCTAAGTTCTTAAAGGAACTCAGTCTGTCAGCCAATGAAGTAGAAGACAATTTTCGCTCCATGTTGAAAAGAGCTGCCACGAAAGTATCAACAGTTCTAGCCAACAAAACAGCAGAGTATAGTGGGATGGTTTCACTCTTTGAGACGCCGTCACGGAAAATTCGATCTTTGAGTCAGAGCTGGGCCTATCCATTTGACGATGAAGAGGACGTTCCCATGGAGGAACCTGAATCCACTTTAGATACATTCTTAGTAAAACTGACCCTCAACATTAGCATTGAATCACCAGTTGTGTCCATTCCCCGTAAGCCTGGTCACCCTGAACTCTTGGTTGGTCACCTGGGAAGCATAACAATCCAGAATTTTGTTGCTGGGCAAGACTCAGAAGAAGAAAGGTTGCAGGTGTTGGTGAAGGACATTTGCCTCTATTCACTCAACATGAGTAATTTAGTTGTGAAGAGGCTAGGCAAAGGGGTTAATTCTGGCACCATGTCACCAACTCGCGACAGGAGCAACACTCAGGATGGACCACAGTTCACACGTCATGACTTCTTTGAATCCTTACATAAGGGAGAAGGTGAGCATGCTTAAAATTTCTAGGATAGGATAGTTGTATTTCAAATGGCAGATTCTCTCCACGCTAATGCATATATGTTCATATAATTTCTTTCTTTCATTAGCTTTCCATATACTGAAAGACACCACTATACAGTTTACCCTGGAGAAAGTCCCTGTTGACGGAGATGCACAGTTTACCCTCCTCACCACAGAGGAATCCTTCAAGAGTACAGGACTCCTGAGAATTGAGGGCAAATTTGTTAATCCTGTTAAGGTATATTACATAACTATATATACATTCTGAATATAAGTCACTATTCATGAGTGGACTATTAAACAAAGAAGGACTAGTTACTGGTAGTACAGACTGGTGGACAGACTGGTGATTTTTGCCTTTACAAGCCACATAGTACATTAAGGAAAGCACAACAGTGCTTGCACATCAGTATTACAACAGAGCTGGGCCTACTCGCCTGCTGCACCCAATTTCACTTTTTAACATCAATGTTGTCCTTAACAATAATTCAAACCTGTACTTTACCTTTCTTTCTTTAAACTACTGTCAGTGAAGATCAACACTTCCACAAGATGTTTCTGTAAAGTGTCCTTCACATCAATACTGAACAGAGAACTATGAAGTAGAACATTTTGAATTGCTTATAGTAGGAAAAACCTGTATTTCTATAAAAGAGAAATTCTGAACAACAGTAATGTGACAATTACTGAATATTAATGTGTGAGAAGTGTAAACTATATTTAAACTAAATTTATAAACGAGATTACAAAAAAACCCCACAGATACCTTGATTTCCTCTATTAGTTTCTGAGCTGGTCTGTAACATGTAGCAAGTCATGTAATTTATCATATATATAAATGTTTCCCAACCACTGTGCCGCGGCACATAGGTGGTTCGCACTGATGAGTACTCCAAGTGATCGGTGTGAGTAGCGGGCAGAACAATTCCATTCTCTTCCACTAGAGGGCAGTACAACTACCTGCTTTAATTAAATGGGTAAAACAGCCAGTAAAACAGAAGAAGACGAAGAAGAAATTGTGCTGTGAGATGAGGCAGTGTTTAATAGCAACAGATAAATATTTGAAAAGAAAAGACAGTCAATCTACGGAAGAGGATTAGGGCCACTGTGGGAAAATAATTTTTTTTTCTCAAAATTCTGAGAAAAAGTCAGAATTCTGGAAAAGGAAAAAAAAAAACAAAGAAGACGTGCCCACCTTTTTTCTTTTTTTTTCCAGTCCCCCTAATCCTCTTCCATATCAATCTGACTTGGGTCCTGGAGAAAATTCCGACCCAGATGAAGGCCCTAGCATGAGTAGTGGTCAGAAGAAAGCAAAAAAGGTATACTGGGGACAAACTGAGCCAATTCAGCTATGCCTGTTGTGCAGGGAAAAATGATCAAAATGCTTTTCGCGACATTTTTGTTTGGTGGTGTGCCGTGTGATTTTTCTAAATATGTGACGTGGCTCCAAAAGGTTGGGAAACACTGATATGTAAAACACAGAAAATGTTGGTCTAAAGGTCTAGTTCAGAGACCTGAGCTAAAAGCTGTGACACCTACGAAGCAGTATTATGACCACAATAAGAAAAAAATATAGTATTGATCATTTTTAAATTAAAGTCAAAGTGGAAGTTTGCCTAGAAACAACTGTAATCTCTTTTTTTCAGATTTTAAGGATACACATTTTAAACTGACTCTATTTATTTTAATAATTTTGGCTTATCACAATATCATATGCTTATACCAAGACTAGCTTGACTGGCTTCACCATTCCCTTTAGACAATACTTTATTCCAACACAGCTGCACAACCTTCTGCTTGAGGTGAAGTCAGATATAACATATGATGGCTGTGCAAGTCTTACTGCTATTACTGCTGGGTTATTAATTGCTTTAACATTTCATTCTGGTAACAGGTGTTCCTGTGCAAGCCTGTGTATGAACAAGTCCTCCAGACACTGGACAATTTGTCCCTGACTGAAGAGCAACATGTTGCACCGAGCCAGCCACCCACACCCCCACCACCAACACCTTCCTGCACCAAACCTCACCGCTTTCCAGACCCCCAGGGAGGAATGTTTGCAAGGGACCCTCCCCATTTCAGCTTCTCTCACATGTCACTTTCATCCCCTTTGCCTCTACAGTCAAACAAACCTACAATGGACTCTTCCTCCTTCACTCAGCTAAAAGTCACCTTACATGTGGCAGAACTGCAGGTTAATCTCAGTGCTGATCTAACACAGGGGTCCCAGGGCTTAGTCAGTTTGTGCTTCCAAGATTTGGAGGGAGACTTTACCAAGGATCACCCTCAATTACTGGAAATCCAGTTGGCTCTTCGTTCACTGCTCATGGAAGACCTTTTGGAGCAGAATCCTGAGTCCAAGTACAAACATTTGATGGTTTCTCGTGGAGCTCCCAAACCTTCCACCTTTAGTCCAAAGGAGTACCTTTCTCAAAGCTGTCCGTCAGCATCTAATGCTTTGTACCCAGTCATGCCTCGGTCACTGCCGGCCCACATGGAGGAGGCTCAGAATGTCTTCCAGCTATACCAGAGGCATCCCAGCAACCCTTCATCTAGCAGTCGCAAATCCAAGAGGGGCCCGGACTGTCCCAGCACTCCTCCTCCTTCTCCGAACCACCACACACCCTCTCCTAACCCACCACCAGATTTTGACGAGTCATTAGTTCATATCAGTGTACAGCTGGTTGACCAGAACCATCCAGAGTTCAGAACGCGTTATGGGAGCGTGGGCCGAAGTGTGGACGTTGACTTTAACTGCCTGGACGTTTTGATCACACTACAGACCTGGGTGGTTATTCTGGACTTTTTTGGTGTTGGCTCTACTGCCAATAATCATGCAGTGAAGGTGCCTGTGACACCCCAACCTGTGCCAGGACAGCCTCTCTATGAGCCAGACAGCAGTGAGAAGGACAAAAGAGAGCCTGTCAACACCAAAGTCGACCTAAAGGTATGTCACATAGCCTGCTAAAAGTTATCCGGCCTTATGCTGAATGCATATGGAGTCAATAATTAAGAGATCCTGTATGAAAATATAGTCTGTTTATCATTGATGCGGGCTGCATTGCTCTAAGGATAGCAATGTTCTGTATGCTGTAACAATTTAAGTTGATGTCATTGAAGTGTATGCTGTAAGCTTAAATTGGAGTAATTTCTAAAATAGTTTGCAAGATTTTTAGGCCTTTTGATACAGTTTCTAAGTTTTTATAGGCTCAAAAGAAACTGGACAATTCATCATTTTATGGCTTGATGGAAAAATACCTATACAGCATGTAGTCAAATCAAGAATGTACTTAACAGGTAGGTGTATTATTTTCAGTCTTCAATCAAGAGATACCATAATAATTCAAGAACATAAACTTCTGTCACACTGCTAGAAATAAAAAAAGAAAGGAAAAGAAGGAATTTGTAGTACAATGATAGTAGGAGACAGGGATGCTGGGGAAAAACGGGGCTTATGACCTAAAGCATACCATGTCATTTGCTGATCATCTAGTAAATATATTAGCAATTTCATCAAGTGTTGGTTCATAACAGTCAATCGTGCTGTGAATCAACAAGATAGACCTCCACAGTGGAGAGATTGACCCAAAACACACAGCCCCCCTTTTTCTTTCTGTCCTTCTCTTTCTTTCTGTCTCCCTCTCCTATCCCCCAGTCATGTCTGTAACAACTGAAAATAAAATAAATAAATAATAATAACAAAGGTCAATCAAATGGACCAATATGGCAAGGCCGTGATCTACTTGGTAAAGTAAATCCCTTAGGCATCTTTCTTGGCCTTCAGACAATAATTCTGATGGCTAAAGAACCAAATGGGACAGGCACACACACAAAAAAAAAAGAACACACAGCCCCCCTGCAATCCTGATAATCACAAATGAATAGATGGGTGAATGGGAGTGAACTAGTCAAGTATGCATTTTTTTTAAAATAGAATCACCTTTTATTGTCATTGTACAGTACAACAAAATTGTGGGTGCCCCACACCAGCTGTGCAGGAGTGAAATAGAAATAGGGTGGAATGATTACAGCATTCATTTTTAAGGACATTAAAAAATAAGAATCAATTGCACAAGTTTGCATTAAACTTGGGTTCAGGTTAGGCAGGCCGTTCCTCCTAATCATGCCCCTCCAGGTCTCACTGTCGTTGCCCACGTGAGTGGGAAAGTTTCCCAGTAGGACGACAGAGTCCCCAGGTGGAGCACCCTCAGTCACCTTATTCAAACACTTCAGAGGTGGAAACTGAGACGACTGCTGCTAACTCTAATTATTTTTCCTCTGCTTCACCAGCAGACTGATGTTCGTCTAATAAAAAAAATTGGTATTTGTTAAATGTAAAGCAGATATTGATGATGCTGATGCTTTACTTCACAGCCATTTTACACCATTTTCAGATGTGTCTAATAGCCAGTCAGTGTACATACAACAGCTAATTTATTAGGTCCATCCTCTTGTAAATGCATGCCAGTGCATTTAGGCTGAAGTTCAATTTCAGAACGAGGAAGAAACATGATTTAGATGACTTTGAATGTTGCATGGTTGTTGGTGTTAAACAGGCTGGTCTGAAGATTTCAGAAATGCTGATCTGCTGGGTTTTTTTCACACAGTCGTCACTGGGGTTACAAAGAATTGTCCAAAATAGAGAAAATATCCAGTTCTCTGAGTGAAGATGCCTTGTTGATGCCAGAGGTCAGAGGAGAATGGATTGTTACAACCAAGGTATACAGAAGAAGAAGAAGCACCTCTGAATACACAACACATTGAATCTTGAAGTAGATGGGCTAAAGCAGCAGAAGACCATACCGGGTGCCACTCCTATCAGCTAAGAAGGGGGGTTAAAAACTGAGGCTGCAGTTTACACGGGCTCACCAAAATTGGTGAGAAGATTTAGGGGAAAAAAACATGTTGGTCTGATGAGTTTCAGTTTCTCCTGCAAGATTCGGATAGTAGTCAAAATTTGATCCATCCTACGTTTTATCAGTGGTTCAGGTTGGTGGTAATGTAATGGCTAGAGGGATATTTTCTTGGCATACTTTGAGCCTCTTAATACCAGCGTATTTGAATACGCCCGGCCTACCTGAGTATTGCCGCTGACCCTGTCCATCTGTTGTGACCACAGTGTACTATACTCTAATGGCTGCTTCCAGCAGTATAACAACACTCCATGTCTGAAGGTGAAATGGGGTCGACCCTACTACTAGCAAGGTGTCCTTGATAAAGTGGATGGTGAGTGTAACATGGCAATTCTGACGTGATTTTTGTATTGCTAACCCATTCCCACGTTTTCATTCATAGGTTCATTCTTTGTCTCTTGTACTGAACAAGAAACTCAATGAGCTTGCCAAAGCAAGTGTGTCCAAATTATCTGCTCATCTGGAGATGTTTGGTATGAATGAATCTTTTATTTTATCTTCCATATTGTAAAAACAATAAAACAAAATGTGCATATTTGAATTTTATCTTATTACTACTAATTCACCAAAATGTATATTGTTGTTATATTTTGTCTGGTATTGCAGACGGTGACATGGCATTACAAGGAACTCTAGGAAGTTTGTCCCTGAGTGACCTGACCCCACATGGTGATCTCTACAGAGAGCGCTTCACTACACAAGGAGGGGAGGCACTGATTTTCAATATTCTTAAGTATGTATCACCACAGTGCTTAAGAGACTGTTCCTCTGTACTAAAGGAATTAGAAGTATCGTGCTGTTTTTAGTCACCTTTGTACTCTGTTCGCTTCAGGTATGGCCAGCATGACCCCGACCTGGAGCGGGAATGTGACATCAAGGTGTCTTTGCAGATGGCGTCAGTGCATTATGTGCACACACAGCGCTTTCAAGCTGAGGTGGCAGCCTTCATCCAACACTTCACTCAGCTACAGGATGTGCTAGGCCGGCAGCGGGCTGCAGTGGAGGGCCAGCTAGTGAGTGCTGTTTGCTAGGGCTGCCGTCATGGAATCATATTGGAAAGAAAACAGCATGATTTCTATAGGCTGCAGTTTTTACATTAGCAAAACAAATGTTAGTGAAGTTGGTGTTATTGCCTGTAGCCCCTTGCAAAGTTATGCCTATGTTCTACAGGCTGCATTTCATTTGGTTAGATGTAAAGACGTTTCTCTTAACCAAGGAAAGACTTTAGTTGTCCTCTGTGGTCTTCAGGCCCTTTAGTGTTCTTAAGAAGGTGCATTCCTTCTTTTGGAGAATGGATCACATTGTCGATTTGACCAATGCTAAAGTGGCACAATTCACTCTTGGGCAGAGCAGGCTCTGTCAGTAACCGCACTTTGCATGACTTTTTTTAACTGGACGGGCACTCAATAACCGCAGGTGTTTATTTGTTAATTGTTTAATTAGAACGTGTTTGTCCATTACATTTCATGATAAATCACTGGAGAGATTGTGCTAACCAATGGGGGTCTTTAAATTTTTTACATATTGCTCATTCCTTCCTTCCTGTGTCTGTCAAAAGGTACGTGATCAACCTCAGAGGGCATCCAGACTCCTGCTGGATATTGAGGCTGGTGCCCCAGTTATTCTCATCCCAGAGAGCTCCTGGTCACCAAGGCTTATTGTAGTCAACCTTGGTCAGCTGAGGGTGAAGAACCGCTTCCTTCCAGCAGGGGCTTATGGGACTTTTTCCCTCAGAGACAAGGTAGAGAAACTGACCATGGCACATGCCTTTTTCCCTTCTCTGGTGAGTCATGCTTCTGGTTTCATCCATGCATGGAGTGATGCCTGAATTTGGACAATGGGTCTGAATTTGGACAATGCTTTTGATGTGGGAACGGGTTGTACTCCTTTTACAGTGCCACAAATCACCATACTATAAATATCTGAATGATGATGTAAAGTAATGGCGATATGTCAATGATCGGCATATATTACATACTCATCTGCCTTACAAAGCTGGATGTACGGTTATTGTTACATTTAACACTGACAAAACAGAGGCTACATATACCCTCAATGTTATGTTTGAGTTAAAAAGCAAGAGAAATGGTAACTTAAAACTAAGCAACCTTCTGTAAAAAATGTGTCACCAGACTATGTCACAGAAATGAGTCACTGTGTCTTTGACATTCCTTCCTAGTGTCTTTAAAGCACCTCGAATCGTGTAAATATACACATATTAGCATTCTGAGCCCCTTTCTAAAGGGCTTTCATAAACCACACAACAGCACTGTTGCACTCTGAAACCCTTTCTCTTTTTTTTGGATTGTGTTTGCAATAATAGTTTTTCACTGTGGTTCTACTGGCACATAAAACTGAGGAGAAAATGATTACAAAGTTTGTGTCAGAATTTTACCCAGTGTGTATTCAGTTCAATTCAATTCAATTTTATTTATATAACGCTAAATCACAACAACAGTCGCCTCAAGGCGCTTTATATTATAAGGTAGACCCTACAATTATACATTCAGAGAAAACCCAACAAACATATAACCCCCTATGAGCAAGCACTTTGGCGACAGTGGGAAGGAAAAACTCCCTTTTAACAGGAAGAAACCTCCGGCAGAACCAGGCTTAGGGAGGGGCGGGGCCATTTGCTGCAACCGGTTGGGGTGAGAGAAGGAAAACAGCATAAAGACATGCTGTGGAAGAGAGACAGAGATTAATAACAAGTATGATTCAGTGCAGAGAGGTCTATTAACACAAAGTGAGTGAGAAAGGTGACTGGAAAGGAAAAACTCAATGCATCATGGGAATCCCCCGGCAGCCTACGCCTATTGCAGCATAACTAAGG
>VUQG01022203.1:16551-32179 GCA_015106755.1 Etia nguti | reverse complement strand
CTTCAGGTCATTTGAGAGTTGTTTTGAGACCCCCATGTTGCTACTCTTCAGAGAAAATTAAAAGAGGTGGGAAACTTACAATTGACCCCCTTAAATACTCTTTCTCATTATTGGATTCACCTGTGTATGTAGGTCAGGGGTCACTGAGCTTACTAAGCCAATTTGAGTTCCAATAATTAGTTCTGAAGGTTTTGGAATCAATAAAATGGCAACAGTGCCCAAATGTATGCACCTGCCTGATTTTGTTTAAACAATTATTGCACACTTTCTGTAAATCCAATAAACTTCATTTCACTTCTCAAATATCACTGTGTGTGTCTCCTATATGATATATTTAACTGACATTTTTTTATTGTAACAACCAACGATTTATACAGGAAAATAATGACTATTAACAAGGCTGCCCAAACTTTTGCATCCCACTGTATATACATTCTTTATTTTTACTACTTTCTACATTTTAGATACTTAATGAAGACATCAAATACTGTATATGAAGCAAGATACATGGAATTATATAGCAAAGAAAAAACTTTTAGATTTTAGATTCCCTTTGCTTTGTTGACAGTGCTACCAGCCTTTGGCCTTCTTAATGGGATTGGGACCATCAGTTGTGTTGTGCAGAAGTCAGGTTGGTACACAGCTGACAGCCCTATTTGACAACTGTTAGAAATGATATTTTGGCAAGAACCAATCAGCAAAGTAAAGAGAAACGACAGTCCATCAATACCAAGAGTCATCTCTGCTGCTGAGGATAAAATCATCCGAGTCCCCAGCCTCCAAAATCACAAGTTAACAGCACCTCAGATTAGAGCCCAGATAAATGTCACACAGAGTTCCAGTAGCAGAGACATCTCTACATCAACTGTTCAGAGGAGACTGTGTGAAATCAGGCATTTATGGTCAAATAGCTGCAGAGAAACCATTACTAAGGAAAACAACGAGCAGAGGAGATTTGTTTGGGCCAAGAAACACAAGGAATGGACATTAGACCAGTGGAAATCTGTTCTTTGGTCTGATGATTCCAAATTTGATATCTTTGGTTCCACTACATGCATGGTTCCACAGTCCACAGTCACCTGACCTAAACACAGTTAAGATGGTTTTGGATGAGATGGACCGCAGAGTGAAATGCAAAACAGCCAACAAGTGCTTAGCATCTGTGGGAACTCCTTCAAGACTGTTGGAAAACCATTTCAGGTGACTACCTCATGAAGCTCATCGAAAGAATGCCAAGAGTGTGTAAAGCTGTAATCAAAGCAAAGGGGTGGCTATTTTGAAGAATCTAACATATATTTTGAGTTATTTCACACTTTTTTGTTTACTACATAATTCCATATGTGTTCATTCATACTTTGGATGCCTTCAGTGAGAATCTAAAATGTAAGTAGTCATGAAAATTAATAAAAACCATTACATGAGAAGGTGTGTCCAAACTTTTGACTGGTAGTTTATATATATGTACGTATTCTCTTCTTTTTCATTCAAATCAAACAATGGTCCAGCACAAAAATAGCATGTACAATGCTGTGAAACACTATGTGCTTCTTCCTGATTTCTTGTTCTGTTGCATATTTGTCACCCTACATACGTTTTGTATATCACCAAACAAAAATAATAATATTAGACAAAAATAACCAGAGTAAGATCAAAATACAGTTTTTAAATAGTGATTTAATTTATTAAGGGGGAAAAGCTATCCGGAAGTCCAAAGTTTTCCTTCTGTAAGGTGTGGTACCCATTCAATCTAAGGACATTCACACTGATGTACCATCCAGTTAAATATCAAATGAATAATCTCCACTTTATGTTTCAGTTTTTTCCACAGTGAATCAGACTACTGTCAAGAGAAAGAAACACTGTTGATGTACATGTCGGCACAGCTCCTCGGCTTGACCACCTCACATCAGTTTTGTTTGGCAGGCCATGGGTATTGTTTTGTCAGTAAGCAGACTTAAAGACCAACAGGGATTCAGACTTCTGGAATGGATCATAATTAGTAACAACCACTCCTGTGACCTGATCCTTTCTTAATCCTGATGCAAACCGCAGCTTATCCTATGCTCAGACGTTTTTATATTTTTATAGGGTCTGCTGAAATATTAATGCTACAGATTTTGTTGAACCCCCTGATGAGGCTGACTTTTTAGCTTCACATTACATGGCATGCTGTGAAATTTGGTAATATGGGGATTCTTAGCATTCAGCTCAAGTGCATTTGTTTGTAGACTGTTTAGATCAGAAATGAGGCTCAAAGAAAAGAGTGCTTTGTTGTTGTATTAACAGTAATAGCTTAGGGAAAACTAGAAGACTTACAGTTATTATTTTTCTCACTGACATATCCATGTACACCTGCATTCCTACCATACCACTGTAAGAAGGAGGCTGTATTACACTCTGACACTCCTTCTCTTAGCGACCTCCTCCCCCTCACTGCAGGAAGTAATTGTACAATAACACACACACACACACAAGCACACACACAGAATCCTGACTAATCACAAGGTCTTTGAGTCAGAAGTGTTGTGATCCAGTTCATAAAGGGTTTAGCCTCTAGAGTGCAACACTAGCACATCAGTCAGGTCGACTCTTAATAAAGAAGCTGGATCTGGAGGTCTCACAGCCAGCAGTTGTTACCGTCACTCATTGTCGTTGCGGCCTCCCCCTACACACACACACACACACACACACACACACATACAGGCAAGCTAGTGCTTGTACAAACACCCACACACGACCCCAGAATGCATGCATGCACACATACTCACAAACTTCCAGACACACACACTAACAGACTCACACGCATGCACACACACACACATGAGCCAAGGAGCATGGGCAGCAGGGTCATCCTAGCGCCATGCTTCATAAAGGGCGCCGTTACAATAGGTTTACTGTTACTCTGCCAATTGCTGGGATACAATAGGACTGAATGTGCTGGGCTGATGCTTCTCCACTTCTCTCCATTTTTCACTTGATGTCAAGGAAGAAAGACTGAGACGGGACAGCATGTTATCAGAGGACAGCCCTGAAGGTGAGTCGGCTCACTGCAGTATTACACTTGCATATAATGCTGAGAGAAGAGAGATAGGGGAATGAGATCTCTGAATTTCTGAATATTGATTGGCCTGACACTCATTGAGAATGCCACTTTGTGGTTTAAAGAGTACCATCGGGTTTAGAAAGCCTGAATATCTCTGAATGCTAGTGAAGGGCTAGAGGTTTTAAAGTCAGGTTGAGACATGAGACAGTGAGCTGAGGTGCAGAGGCAGTGATGCTGCAGTACACCTCTCACACAGGACAGCCAGCAGGACATGACAGGCTACAAAAGTGGTGTTGGACTGCATCACGTTGAGAAATTCAGAGGACAGGAGGAGGGGAGAGGAGTGAAGTGTGAGACAAGGGAAGAATTAAGCTGAAGGAGGCATGAATGAAATGGCAGAGACTACTGGAAAATATGGATCACAACACAAAGAACTTGGGAGAAGAGAGCCAATGAAAGACAAAAGGAGAAGAGGCATTAAGGGGTGAGAGGGTTTGCTGTAAGAGGAGTGGAGGTGGGGTTTAATTCGGGGTGACAGATGGGTCTCACAGATTCAGAAGGGGTGTGGTGCTGAATTGTGAGATTCCTCTAACTTGGGACAAGCGAGGATATCTGCACTGCAGCTGTCAATAGTTCAACACCTACTCAGCCACACCCCTCCTACCCTTCTATTACACACACACACACACACACACACACACACAATGATCATATTTCATATCTTGCGATAGGCCTGGTTTTCATCGTGAGTTAATCGTCAAGCTGGAAAATTCTTGTGAGACAGTGACACTGACTCATGTTCTCTGAGTCTCCGTGTTAAATATTAACATAACTTCTGTTATAGAGCCCGCAGAATAGAGTTTTGAAGGATTTATTTGCTCACGGCGTGCCCTGTCTGGACTTTATTATTCCTCTCCACACACAATTTCACCGATCCCATTTGACTGTAGCTTAATTCTAGCCTATTACACTGCAGCAGCAATGTAATGAGGGTATAAACAATCTCATATTTCAAATCCAGAGTGACAAGGTGCGCCGCCAGGGCCTCACAGAGAACAACAACATTTTTAAAAGAACAGAGACTTCAAGGGGATGGCCTAACAGAGAGAAAGAGAGTACATTCAAAAGCAACATTAGTTTGCTATCATTAGCTCATAACAAGATAGCATAGCTTAATATGAAGTATTAAGCCACATTTAATGCTTCATTACAACAGAATGTTGTACTTCAGTTTCAAATTTACAAGCAATCCAGCCTTAACATAAAGTCACTGGCACTTATATAAAACGAACTGTGACTAATTAAAAAAAAAAAAAGCCACTCATTCTACAGAAACACTGTAGCTAATGCAAGGTGCAGCTAATTTTACCTACTTTATACACAGCTGCAGAGTTTAAGCCACTGGTCTCCAACCCTAATCCAGGGTATCTGCCAAAGGTCACAAAGTCAAATTGAAGAGTCAGTATCAAAATTTATTTATTTATTTATTTTTTTAAAGGTAGAAAAGACATTCAACTACACATTTGTGACGTCTGAATCTGTGATGTACTGTAAAGTTTTACCTCCAGATATTAAAAGGGAAGTACCCATTTAGCTTGAAATAATAAGCTAATTATTTCTAGGAGAAAAATAGGCCTTTTTAATAGTATTATTTACCTATTCATTTATTTGCAATGCCATTTATTTTATTATTATTATTAATTTTATTCTTTTGGTTACTTTTAACTAAGAATTCCTATTTCCTGTCTTATGCTTTAAGAACACACAGACACAGACGGTGGGAACAAACTTTATTCATTAACGAAGAGCTAAAAGAGAGGGGGGCACATCAGCTAGCGGTCCCGGTTGTTTGCTTGCGGTTTGTTTTCTCCTCGCACTCGCCTCGCGTTCTCACCTGTACGGAAGTTGACTTAAAAAGGCAGGGCAGGTAGAGGCAGCCCTTCACCTCCTCTTCCTCCTCCTCTATCCAGGTGGTGCGAGAGGAAAGCGCACTCCTCTCTTATTCTATCCTACTTTTGGCTGAAGACAGGAGCCATGACGCTGGATAGGCTTCACTCCTGTTAACGGGCTATGAAATAACCTGAAACATTCACCTTGTTTTTCTTATCAACCAGTAACCTCACGGACTCATGGGGCTTCTACTGCTGAGCCTGATTCTCCGGTACTGGATCAACGCCGTGGAGGGTAAGCTGAAGTCCTGGCTTTCTTTTTTCAAGCTTATTTGCAAAATAGTAGTTAATCAAGAGCAAGTCAACAATGCTGTCTTGGCATTGAAGAGTGATTGGGATGTTTTATTGTGAAAAGGTATTAAAGCATTTTTAAAATTTGAAATCAAGAATTATGTTACATTTACTACACTGGACTACACATTTACTACTACTAAGGATTAGAATAAACACACATATTAAAATAATCATATCAATAAGTAAATTTAAAAAAATGACACCATAAATGCAGACTTTTTCTAGTGCTGGACTCTGGTCTGTGCTGACAAGTTCACCCTTACCTGTTTATGTGCTGTGCAGCAGGTTTGTGTTCAGCCAGCAGTGCTGTGACTTGTGACGACTGTCTGCAACTCAGTCCTCAGTGCGCCTGGTGCACACAGGAGGTGAGCAGCTATACGAGAAGACAGTCACATTTAAAGTGAAGTGATTTTTTGCAAAATATCTTCTCGTGTTTGCTTCACATGATGACGCTGATGATAAAGTAATAATCTTTATGCCCTGCTGTAAAACAGCCTGCAGACTGAGGTGACTACTTGTCACATGTTCCCCTTTGTGTCTCAGAATTTCACAGACTGGTTTTCAGTCACTCAAAGATGTGACACACTGGGTGTCTTACTGGAAAAGGGATGCGCCAGGAACAAGCTGCAGTTCCCTGTTTCCAAACACCAGATCCTCCAGGATCAGCCACTTGGGAAGAAGATGGGCAACGCTAATAGCACACAGATATTCCCTCAAAAAATGTCCCTCGAGCTCCGACCTGGTATGCAGTCCGACATGTTCTGAAGTGACGAATTGTCTCCTGATGCAGTTTTTCGGGTTCAGACAGATAAAACGTGGCCTGATTTTGTTTCTTGCACAGGCAGTGAGGTGACCTTCCAGGTGAAGGTTCAACACACAGAGGACTATCCTGTGGACATGTACTACCTGATGGACCTGTCGGCATCCATGTTCGACGATCTGAAGATGATCAAAGACTTGGGCTCTACTTTGTCGAAAGAAATGGCCAAGCTCACGAGTAAATTTCGGATGGGCTTTGGCTCTTTTGTGGAGAAACCCTTGTTGCCCTTCATCAAGATCACAGAAGAAGAACTGGCCAACCCGTGCAGGTTTACAATAAAATAAAAATCTAAACATGACCAGAAGTTTGTTTCTTTTTGTTTTTTTAAACTGCTCTGATCTCGTAAATCTGACCGTCACCTCAGACGCTCTTACTCTTCTAACGCTTGCTTTTGATGTCTTGTTACATTACAGCCGTGTAGACGAAACCTGCTTACCGACGTTTGGCTACAAGCACGTCTTGTCTCTGACGAGCAACACCAGCAAGTTCAACGAGATAATAGCCGTGCAGCATATATCTGCAAACATTGACGACACGGAGTGTGGTTTCGACGCCATCATGCAAGCGGCCGTTTGTGGGGTAACATTTCCCATTTCAAGGTTCCAAAGATGCCGGCCGTTCGTTTGTGACGCCACCTCGCCAACTGTTTTGTTCAGAGCAGCTGTGTGTCTCCTGCTAGGACAAGATCGGCTGGAGGAACGACTCCATGCGTTTGCTGGTGTTTGTCAGCGATGGCAACTCACACTTCGGGATGGACAGCAGGCTGGCCGGTATTGTGATTCCCAATGACGGGCAGTGTCACCTGGATGCCAACAATGAATACTCCAAGTCCACAGTGCATGTAAAATCAGATTTTATCATTTGATTCATGTAGGATTATTATTTTTTATTATTATTTGGCTTCCTCCTTTAACAGTGTGGTAAATCATGGTAAATAATAACCTGAAACCTCTTATAAATTTAACCTATTTTTTCTTTTTTTTTTTCCAGGAATATCCAACTCTTGGTCAGCTGATTGATAAGCTGGTGGAAAACAACATCTTGCTGATATTTGCAGTGACAGAAGACCAGAAAGACAACTACATGGTAACAGCTCCCTTGTTTTTTTTCCCTGTTAGAAGAGATCCAAACTAGAGAGCTGAAATAACACAAGTGTTTGTGAGGTTAGCATATTTATCTTCTGAGTTGCATTCAACTTGTTACAACTGGCCCCGTTTCTCTTCCACACTCCTTTTCGTACTTTTCTTTTAGGGAAGATGGTGGTGATGAGCTTCCTATATTTGTAACAGTAACATTACTGTTTATCTGTTTTTTTGTTTTGTTTTTCCTGTCTCTTAGAACTATGCAAATCTCATACCTGGTGCCACCGTTGGAGTCGTGGCGAAAGACTCGCGGAACATCCTGGAACTGATTGTAACAGCATACAAAGTAAATAAACGGGCCTGATGATCAGGATGTGCTGGTAGAGTGGATGTATGGCTGTGTGTTTGTGCGTGCGTGTGTGTGTGTGTAAAAGTCATAAGAAATTTTTTTTTTGTAATTAAGAAATATTTAATGGTGCAGGCAGAAACAGTATATATAGCAAACTGGTATGTTACTATTTTAATTTTCTCCACCCCTTTGTTATTATTTCTTTTCCTTCTTTTATTCTTTCTTCTATCACATTTTCCCCTCTACCACCCAGCGCTCTGCATCAGCATGTTGGCCAACATGTTTCTGCTTGTCCCAACCGTTTCATCTCCTCGCCCCCTCCAACTCTGATTTGCTCTTAACTTCCCTTCCCTCTCCCACTCGCTGCCTCTCTTTTCTCACTCTTGGTCGCTTTCGTTCTGCCCATCTCGTCCACCGTGCGTCGTTTTGTAAATCCCCCTTGGCGGCGATGACTGGTGGTTGTGCAGTCCTCTAATTACTTCATCGGTTGCGTCATTTAAACCCACATTTAGTCTCCGCCGCACCAGCAGAGGAGTCCCTGTCATCACAGTGATTGTAGATGTGGTGCTTAACTGGAATGCGGTGCAAACAGGGGACAATTTAGTGATACTGCACAGGTGATGAGTACTTGCACTCACCTGTAATTCTGATGAGTAACAGCGAAGTCTCTTTAGATGCGTTTTATCTACTTAATCCATCCTCAGCTGGGTGTATCCCATAAGTGCTCCGGTTTTATTCTTCCTTACCAACACCAAAGCCAGGAAGCACACAATATACCCTCTGTTAGCAGTCAGACGGGCCATCACAGAGTTCATTAGTCAGTCAAGCACAGTATTTTCTCAAGCTGAGGTTAGCTGTCACACTTTCTTCAGGTGCTTTGTACAGCGCAGCGCACCTGGGATGCTGACTCACCCCCCCAGAAAAGAATTAGATATGAGGTGTCAGGTCAGGTTAATGCAGGGGGAAAAGTATAATTCATCTGACAGCCCTGGAAATCCCACCTCATCTTGACCGAACAAAAGGAAAATCTGATTTGATTTTAGTTAAGTTAGTTTTCCTTTTTTTTTTCTTTTTTGAAGGAGAAACCTGATCATTACCAAGGCGTGCTGCCCATTGTGTTCTCATATGCCTCACAGTACACATAATCTGTTTTCCAGGAACTTCGCTCAGAGATTGAAATAGAGGTCCTTGGAGACACGAAGGAGCTGCACATGTCCTTCACAACCATTTGCCCTAATGGAACTATCCTCCCTGATCTAAAACGCTGCTCCAACATCAAACCAGGAGAGACGGTGAGTTGCTATTGTTTCAAATTGCTTCATTTTTAAAGAAATTTTGGAGCGCCTTTCATTAAAGTGTCATTAGACGAGAACAGTTATTAACAATTCTACTGAAACACCAAAAATAACATAAAAATGTAGATATTTAAGATTTGAACAAAATGTGAACAAAAAGTTGAAAACTTAAAGGAAACTAAACAAAGGCATAAATTCTCACAGGCCATCAGGAGGGCATCATCCCGGGGTCCTGAAGGTAGGAGGGCCCTCTCCTCTAAAGTATACTGGATGCTCATAATCATGGTGTTATGATAAAGTGGACATATTATAAAAGTTCCACTATGTTTAAGTCATGGTCTGTCTTGTGAGTCAAAGCCTAGCTTTTTATGCAGTGTACATTTTTCCTCATGAACTGAAGCAAGGCTAAATCTGTTTTGAGTTTGTAGGAGCTTAGTTGCAGAGAATAGTTTAGCGTTCAATCCCACGACCTCTGACCCCGGATGTTGTCCATGGTGCTGATCAGAATTCTGGAATTATACTATAAATAGTATCGATTATTAGTATATGCTATTTTGTTTTGCACTTGCAGCGTATGTCAGAGAGAGAATGGGATGCTGTGTTTGCTCTGTTGTTTTTACGCCTGTGAAACTAAATAATGGAAGGGACAAAAGACTATTCTAACAGACAGACAGTCCTAATAGCTCAAGAGTGTTCGGACTCTGTCTTTCACTACAGCAGTAAAAGCTTCATTTTAGGGTATGCAGAGAACTTCTCAAGACCTGCAGTGCTTTATAAACTTGTAAAAGTATGTAAAAAAAAAAATCAATACACAGACTGACAGGTGAAAAAATAATGCATGTGCACTCTGCCTCGTCAACACTTACGCCTTAATTGTACCTGAAGAATTGTTTGGATTGGGTCAGATAGGAATGTGTTGTGTTGGCTAAATCTGGAAGATTTTAAGTTGTTTTTTTCAGAGACTACTGTTGATTAGAGGGAGACCTGGGGAATTTGAGGCTTTAGCACTTGTAACTGATAGATCAGTCAATATTTCTGAGAGAAAAAAAAATCAACCGGTTTTTCTTAACAACGGCAAAACACAAATGCATAAAACATGCTAGGACAGGATAAGAAATTAGATTAGATTAGATCAAACTTTATTAATCCCTCAGGTGGGTTCCGCCGGGAAATTCAGTAAATGAAGCAACTATCAATGATATCAAAATTAAATAAAACTCAAAGTAGTGTTTTTAATTGAATTTTATTCATACACATTTAAAAGATATAATGGCAGATAGTGTGAATGAATTTTTATATCTGTTGGTTTTTATCTGATTTTTTTAACCTCACCTCAACCTTTTTTGTCCCTAAACTAAGTACTGAAATTCAACTTGTAAAGCCATTGTGGAGGGCCTGTTACTCAAAGACAGTTCAGAGATTCTCAGAGACACTGTGTCTTACTTAATACTACTACTACTACTACTAATAATAATAATAATAATACATTTTATTTTAGGCTCCTTTCAAAATACTCAAGGACACCTTACAAGTAAATAAATAACAAAATAACAGTATGCATGAAAGAAAAGTATGGACTTTAAATGGAGGGACTATGACTATAACTGGTAAAGGGAGAGCGCTTGCTGATATGCAGTGGTGATGGACAGGTTGATGGATGAGGTCAGACAGAAGCCTCTTTGGATTATGATGTTTGCAGATGACATTGTTATCTGTAGTGAGAGCAGGGAGCAGGTGGAGGAAAGCCTGGAGAGGTGGGAGACAAGGCTAAGATGGCTTGTGCATGTGCAGAGGAGGGATGGTGGATATATTGGACAAAGTTAAAGATGGAGGAAAAGAGGGGGACGACAGAGAAGATTCACGGACGTAGTGAAGGAGGACATGCAGAGGGTGGGTGTAACAGAGGACGATGCTACAGATAGGTGAAATGGAGATGGATGATCTGCTGTGGCGACCCCTAAAGGAAGCAGCTGAAAGAAGAAGAAGAACAGAAGAACTAGTTTACTCACTTTCACCAACATCAGGGCTTAATGATGTTGTTTAGCTCACAGTGAAATGCAGTGACCTGGTTCAAAGCCGAGGTTTTTCTTCTCTCTCTTAGCTGTGCTGTCTAATACAGATGAAAAATTATCAATGGCTTTCCTGTGGGGATCAATAGCACTGACTTTCACAGGCAGAATATTTGCAGTCTGTTCTTAGTTTCATCTTAATTTAATGCCCTCCCTGTTTTTGCCCCTCAGGTAGTGTTCAATGTGTCTGTGGAGCTTCTGGGATGCCTGTCAGGAGTTCGGCACTTCTCCCTCAGACCTGTAGGCCTTCAGGACAGTTTGGAGATAGAAGTTCAGTCCCTTTGTTCCTGTGACTGCCAGCAGCCTCCAAAGTCAAACAGCAGCCAGTGCACTGAGGGCCAAGGGGTTTTCCAGTGCGGCGTGTGCGTATGCCAGCCGGGCTTCCTGGGAGCGCAGTGCGAATGCAATGAGGAGAGCACATTGTTGAGCAACTGCCTCGCAAACAATGAGTCTGAAATATGCAGTGGTCAGGGGCAGTGCTACTGTGGACAGTGTGTGTGTCATGCATCCAGTTTTGGGCGCATCTATGGTCCGTACTGCGAGTGTGACAATTACTCCTGTGTTCGCTTCCATGGGGAGCTCTGCGGAGGTGAGTAACTCCATGTGAATGCTTATGACTTATTCATGTGTTTTTGTGAAAAGCCTTTTATTTTTAACAAAGATTTCTTGTTTGTAGGCCATGGAGTGTGCGACTGCGGAGAGTGTGTTTGTGAACACGGATGGAAAGGGGAGTACTGTAACTGCAGCACCAGCATGGAGGCGTGCACATCTGAGGATGGCTCACTTTGCAGCGGCAAGGGGAAATGTGTGTGTGGCCACTGTGTCTGCACTGTACCCGGAGCATCTGGGGACAAGTGTGAGAAGTGCCCAACTTGTGGAAGCTCCTGTACATCTGCAAGGTGAGAGCGCAGTCATTTCATCACTTCTTTCGGCCGAACAAGGGTGTAATGTCGAGTATTTTGTCAGCGTCACCTCGGTGATTGGTATTTCTTTACCTCAGAGATACAAGATATCGTCTCCTTGCGCCGCGTGATCTGCCTGCTCTTTGGAGTTCAGGCATATCAGGTTCTGCTCCTGTTGTTCACATGTGTCTACACCTTCCATGTAACTTTAAAAGATACTAATGTCTCCAACACAGCATTGAGAGATTTCCTTTCTTCATTGTAAAGCAGCTGTCAGGGCCAGGACCATTTGATACCACTCTTACTGGGGAGGGGGGGAACCCGTGATAGAGAGTGAGAGAAGCCTTGGGAAAAAAGCTGATAAGTAACCATGACTGTGATTTCTCCTTTCGCCCCGTGTCAGTGATTGAAGCCTCAAGAAATACTTGCTGCATCATCTTAACCTTTCGTTTTCCTGCTCGTTTCAACACCAGGACCTGTGTAGAGTGCCATCTTCAAGATAAGGATGATGCTGAGTTGTGTGATCAAAGGTGCAGCGCCACTACAATTTCCATCAATACAACAGGAGGTAAAGGATTCCCTAATTTACCTGTTGTTACTTTACTTTCATTCAGCTTCTTACTCTAACCCACTGAACTCTAACTGTAACCTAAACTAAACTTATTTACCTAATGGGGTAAATCCCTAAATCACCACATACAAACCATCCCATTTGTTTCTCATAATGTTGCTCTACAAGGTGCGATCAATACGTTTTCTAACTCTGCCTATAAAAGTCATAAAACCATATCTGCTTTAAATTTGGGCCTTCCTTATTCAATGTTGTCTTGTTGGAGAGCCCCGCAAAGGTTTTCAAGACTGCTGTTATTTTTAGATCACTCCTCCACTGAGTCAAAAATGATGACCATACAGTTTGAGTTGCCTTTTAGAGAAAAGGACAAAGTCACAGTGAGACTAATCTGGCAAATTCAGTTGGTGGTGTGGCTTAAAAAAAACACTCTGCCTGCCTTTTCAGTGTGTTACATCAGAAAGGGCTAGCTGGTATTTAGGCCTTAGAGGTATTCCTGGTGCAGTAACACAAAACAATTATTCTCTCCCCCAAAGAGAAGGAGGATGTAAGCAGTCTAGTGTCCACAGTTTTCAAGATATCATTTTCAAATATTTTTTGTGAATGTAGATGCTAATAACAGCTTGAACTGATTTCATTTTGGGGATAATCGGGTCAAGGTCGATCCAAATGTGAAAATCAGTAAAAACTTTATATCACCCGCAATTTTTTATGGATCTTCTTCAAACTTCACAACAATATACTAGGCCTTGGGGGATTTGAGTACCTAGGTTGGCTAAGCATTTGACCTTGACCTTCATTGTCAGCACCCAAGGTCAAAGTTGACCTTGAAAAATTTTGTTTCAAGAAACCACACCAAGTAATATATCAGTTGAAAGGACATGCATAGGGCTGTACAACACTCATCTTTTTTCTTTCCCCTCCGAAGCCCTTGCCCTTCGGAGGGAGTTGCACTCTCTGAGTGCTCTTGTTCGAGTCCTGTGACACGTTTAAATCCACAGGTCTCTCTGGCTTGATAGTACGATACACTGCAAACCACAGTATGAAATCTGTTTGAATCCACAGTTAGAAGGAGAGCCTGTTGACTGTTGAGAGAAATTGCTTTTTCATTTCTGTTTGGTTACTTTTTTCAATTCATGTTCACAAAATCGCTGTGGGGTGAACGGCAATTTGGCACCTACATATGTATGTCAGACTCTCTTGTAAGATGTTCACAAGGAAGAATTTGCAAAACAGGACCTGCTTGCAACTGTCAACGAATGTTTCAAGTCTATGCATGTTAACAGTCCTTAGTTACTGGTATTAATTTAAATCAATGAAATAAACCGAGCTGGTTTTAACTGCCACCAAGAGACACTGGATCTCATGCAGGTTTTAAGTCTATGCAGGTTAACGCTCCTTAGTGGGTAAATGGTAAATATTTAGTGTTTTTCTATTGTACAAGAGCATTCGCAGTGCTTTATACAACTTGTCTCATTCACCCATTCACACAAGCACTTTTTTCTATGCGTAAGTGCTTTCTAGCCAACATTCATAGATAACCTGCTCTATCTCCGGAGCTACAGCCACCCCCGACTGGCATTCATTAAAATCAATGAAAGAAAACATTCAAAACATATATGACATATTTTGAAGAATGGCCAGGAGCAAAATATTTAAAATAGCTTGTTTTTAATGTGCTAAAATGTAGCAACTGCTTAAAACCAAGCAAAATAACGTAAAATCAAATAACATCAAGTTTTTGCCTCCCCGTCCTGCAAGGGTTCTTATTTTTGGTGGTGCTATCAATACAGAGGCCTGCTAAGTTTCAGCCAGGGTCGCTGCTTTGGAGGAATGCTGACCTCCATTGACTCTGGTGTCTCTGTGAAGTCTGCACCCCCTCCTCTCTAACACAACGCCATCCATGTCCTTTTGGGCAGCGTGGGACAATGGGGAACATATTATTTACCTTGTTGTACAGGCAAAGCTATTATGGTGCCTGTGAATAGCCAAAGAACCTGGTCTTCCTTTGTAGAGGAGTTGATTTTAAAGCCGCTGTACTTTTGCAAGCTGAGAGGCATATCTGATTATCACAGAGGATTTTCAAGCTTCAGATGTGAAACACAATGGTTCGGTCCACACACACCAGATTCTAGTCTTAGATAATGAAGTCACACTGACAGCACAAAAGAGCAGAGTATATCATCTGACATGCTCAGCACAATGTCAAAGGGAAGATGATAGCCTTTCCTTATGGATATGTATGTTCACATTTCCTCACAGATTATGACAAGAGTCCTTCTATGTCATGCACGTTTATGATGGAGAATGAGTGCTGGGCGTCATTTAAAGTGGTGCAAGGTGAGACGGACACCACTGCCTATGATCTGCAGATGTACGGTAAGCTTGACACCAACGTAGACGTCTAAAGTGAAAGATACTCCCGGTGCAAGTCTCATCTCGCTCTCATGTCCTGTCTCAGGATGTCCAGAGCCGCCCAACATCCCCATGATTCTTCTCGGGGTCTCCCTTTCTATTGTCTGTATTGGCCTGATCCTGCTGGGTGTGTGGAAGGTGTTGGTGTCAGTCCATGACCAAAAGGAGGTAGCCAAGTTTGAGGCTGAGAGGGCAAAGGCAAACTGGCAGTCGGTAAGACCGTAGATGACTTTGCTTTTATTCTTTGTAATATCTTTTTGTTGGGCTCAGATTAATGATTAGAAAGCAAAATAATGTATTAGACATTAATTAGATATTCAAAAGCGTGGACAAAGTCTAAAACAGGGCTTTTCAAAGTCTGATGGTGAGGTGTCTCTCATAACTAAACTGTTCCCACTAACATCCACCGACGTACATCCCGTGACTCGGTAGCTTGTAGAACCACCTTTGGCAGCAATAAATAGAGAAAAAAATTTCTGTGTGACTTTATCAGTCTCTTTTAGATCGTTGTGGTGGAATTTTAGCCCACTTTTTTTTACAACTGTGCTTCAGGTCATTGGGGCTTGTAGGTATTCATTAATGCACAGTCACCTTTTCCACTGGCTATGTGTTTATACACGTCTCTGGGTTTAATCATTAGTTATTATTAATCTCCGGCTCTCTTCCACAGCATGTCTTTTGTCTTATCTTCCTCCCTTCACCCCAACCGGTCATGGCAGATGGCTGCCCGTCCCTGAGCCTGGTTCTGCTGGAAGGTTTCTTCCTATTAAAGGGAGTTTTTCCTCCCCACTGTCGCCTAGTGCTTGCTCAAAGGGGGATCTTTTGATTGTTGGGTTTTGTCT
>VUQG01022203.1:0-12850 GCA_015106755.1 Etia nguti | reverse complement strand
TCCCAGTAGCATGCAGTCTGTTTATTATAAACACAGTAGGTCAGTCATTTGAGTGATAAGCGGTTGGGTTATTCTGGAAAAATGTCAAACATTCACCTTTGCATGTGTGAGAATGTGCTGATTTTCTCCATCTTTCACCATCTTACATCCCCGCATTTTAGAGAGCTCTGCATCATATTGCCATGTTCCAGCTTCCTAAATGTAAAGATCTGGGCATGTTTAAACAAGGAATTAGTCAAAAATATCTGCAGCTTACTTAACTGAAAGGGAAGTTATGAGCAGCAACCCCAGTTTGTTCATTTTTGTTCAGATCAGCCCATGTTCTCTCCAGAATGCAGTCAAATACAGTGTGCACATTAAAATTAAATGTTCTTTTGGTGATGGATGTGCACGCCAGCATCTTTTTTTCAAACCAATCTTTCGAGCCATGTAAATTTTCAACAAACAATTTGAGTTTGTTTTAGATCCGGTAACATATATTGCTGATTTTCTTTGTCTGTACAAGATAGTGAGATGCAGGAAGAGATGATTCTTCACACTCTTTTCATCACCGCTGCTTGGAAACATCCTCTCTCTTTTGTTTGAGTATCCAGTTACACAAAGACCTTTATTTGTTTCTAAACACAAGGGCTTCCTCGAGCTTGAATATTGCTCCGTCAGATATGGAAATGTGGAAATGCATGTCTTTCTGCTTTACTTTTTGAACCGGTTTTTATCTCTGAAGCTGAATGCATTCCCTGTTGTTTACCGCACACATTCACATGATTTGCCCCACATTGTCCCATTTTATCTGCTTTTCCTCATCTCTCAATCGCTTCCTTCCAGAGAAAGGTCTGTTTATCCTGGAGAGTGAGCCGCTGAAGCAGTGCATCTCAGTGAATCGCTCGAAACTAGTGCTGGAGGACTGCGAGCGTCCGACGCGCCGCATGCTGTGGAAGTGGGTCTCCCAGCATCGTCTCTTTAATCTGGGCACCAGCGCGTGCCTGGGCCTCAACATTTCCGACTCGACGCAGCCTCTCGGGATGTTCGAGTGCGATGTGTCCCTCCCTGTGCTGTGGTGGCGCTGCAGTGGAAACACGCTGTATGGAGCATCCCAGTGGAGGGTGACTGTGGTTCGAGGTTTAGTGGCAGTAAAGAAAAACATTTACCATAAGTGGAAGAGGTACAACACTCCCAGAGAGGGTCCCTGCTCATATCCATATGAAGGTAAACAACCCCGAACTTGCTGTGTGCCTTGTCTGCACAAGATATTTTTACTTCAAGTGAAACTTGGTATGCTTTGTTTACAGATATCCACACTTTGTTGGGGAACGCACATGGAATGCCTTGTGCCTTTCCTTTTAAATACAACAACCAATGGTACTCTGAGTGTACTACTGAGGGGCGTGAGGACCATCTTCTGTGGTGCTCAACCACCCCTCGCTACGATAAAGGCGAAAGATGGGGCTTTTGTCCAGTGCAAGGTAAAGCAGACACACAGATGCACCAGTGCAAGAAAGGAAGACAAGTCATCACAGGCGTGCTCATGTTATCTTCGTCACGCCTGGTGACCCACTTTACCTTTGTGCTTATCAGTTTTCATTTGTCTGTTTTTTCATAGTTTCCAGTTGTGAGCACTTCTGGGAGTCAAACCAGGAGTTGCATGCATGTTACCAGTTCAACCTGTACACTATCCTAACCTGGAGTCAGGCGCTGTCCACCTGCCAGGCCCAAGGTGGAAATTTGCTCAGCATCACCAGCCTGGCAGAGCACAAGTATATCCGAGGTACCGCACATGTTAAAAAAGACACTAAAACTGTGCTAAACTACCACTGGAATACAGTGTTTTCAGTGTTCTTACTCAATATAAGTGCAGGAATTCTTTGTTCGCGTTACATCGGGTTAGATTTTTAGCCTTGTCGGCATACGCTCACAAGCAGTGAACTCACTGTCATGTTTAAGAAACCAGTTTGAGATTATCTCCAAAAGTTGATTCTGTTCATCTGGACGTAGCGTTTTGTGGGAGAAACGTTTCGAAACGTTTCTCCCACAAAACGCTACGTCCAGATGAACAGAAAAGATTTACTTTCCTGGATGATTGAGAATGCATCAAGACAGTTTGAGATTATTTTAGTTTTGTGACATAGCATGTTATCCTGCTGGAAGCAGTCATTAGAAGATGGGTATATCGTGGTTATAAAGGGATGGACATGGTAATAGACTGTGGTGTTTAAACTATTCTCAGGTGGTACTAAGGGACCCAAAGGTGCATTCATGTTGTTAACATAAAATTCTGACACTACCATCATTTTTTGACGATCTTCTCTTGTCCAACTTTGCTGAGCCTGTGTGAATTATAGCCTCACTTTCCTGTTTTTATCTAAGATGAGTGCCACCCAGTGTGGTCTTCTGCTGCTGTAGGCTAGAAGTGTTATGCATTCAGAGATGCTCTTCTGCATACCTTTGTTGCGGTTATCTGCGTAACTCTTGCCTTCCTATGAGCTCAAAGCAGTCTGATCATTCTCCGCTGACCTGTGGAATCACCAAGGCATTTTCATCCATACATTATTGTTAAACTTAGAGATGCTGGTAGATTAACAGTTGAAATATTAAATCCCGCCCACCTGGCACAACCAGCCATGCCACGTTAACCACTAAAATTACCTTTCTTGCCCATTCTGATGGTCCTCGTGACCATGTGTACATGCCTAAATGCATTGACTCTCTGCCATGTGATTGGCTGATTAGATATTTGCATTAACAAGCAGCTGAACCAGTGTACCTCAAAAGGTGTCAGATGAGTGTATATTCAGTTATGTCAGAAGTGTATTTTGAGAGATACTACAACACATTTTTGTGTTTGCATCTTGTGGTAGATCGAATGGCGAGCGTTGGGGCGATGGTGTGGACCGGGCTGAACCACATTAAGGATGGGCATGGATGGCAGTGGTCTGACGGAGCCCCTCTGTCACTGGTGAATTTCACCACAGGTACTGAGTACTGGTTTATCCAGGACCAAGTGAGAGGGAAACTGAAAAAGTACCCCACATTTTCACTAATGAGAATATTAGAAATGCCTCTCCAACAAAGGCAAAAATGAAGTCATTTTATCATGAAAATAAAGCATAAAAGACTTATTTTATAAAACCTATGTTATAGAAGTTTCATCTAAACTGGCCTTTTCATCTAATATACCTCCACAGCTCTGTCAGGACATAAACATCCTTCCTTCTTAACATTTTAATGTTTAAATATGTCTAGTTGCAAAACTTTAACTTGTGTAACTGTTGAGGAAATAAAGCCAACAAACCCTGTTTTCCATTTGTGCCCGTCAGATCTCCCAGCCAGCCCGCTGCAGGACAATAAACAGTGTGGGGTGTACTCAGGATTCGAGGGTCACTGGCAGAGTCTATCCTGTGAATCTGCTCTGCCGTACATCTGCAAGAAGACACCTAATGACACCCGTAGAGCTGAGCCACTAGGTGAGAACATGTTAACGCACAGGAGACACAAACATGCTGGAGAATTCTCTGCATCCTTGGAGGTATCGTACACAAAACAGGCTGTGCTGTGCGCTCACATGTCTGACCCCACAAAATCCAGTTTGATTGACTTACATGATCAATGCATGCTTGAAAGGGTAAAGCCAACTGCAGTGCAGCTGGACTCTGGCACACTGTGTATGACTCTATCCATGCCCCAACATGGATCTCAGATGCTTCCACAGCCATAGCTGCATCTGTAAATATTGCTTTTTTAAGTAAGAAACAAAAAAAAGTTAAGGGCAGTGAGAGTGCAAGCAAGGGGAGGATTGTGGACGGGAAACAGTAGTGCTCGAGCTCAGTACAAGGCAGCTGCGTCCAGTGTGAATATACCCTTAGAACATGACTCGGCAGCTGCACTGCACCTAGGGACCGAACCTTGGGCCTTCCTCTGTGTTGCGCTGTTTGCGGCTAGAGCAAAAGTAATGTCTGCAGCTTTGAGTATTATGGTCTGGCCTGTGTCTCCTCTCCCCTTGCAGAGAACTGGCAGTATATCGATACCGAGTGTGCGGATGGCTGGTGGCCTCACAATGGTTTTTGCTACCGGGTGCTGCCAGAAGCAGAAGCGGGAAGCTGGGAGGAGTCTTCTCAGGAATGTGATTCTTACAGGGCAAATCTCACCAGCATCCACTCCTTGTCTGAGGTGGAAATGCTGGTCAATCTCCTGGCTAACTGTAAGGAGTGTTATGCAATGCAGATATTTCGTGCTGTGTTTTTTATGCACCCTAAATGCTAAATGTGTGTGTCCTCATATTTGACAGATTCTGGGGGGAGTACGGAGGTGTGGATTGGACTTTGGAAACAGGCATTATTGCCAGCTGTAGAGTGGTCTGATGGCTCACCAGTAACTCTCACTCTCTGGCACCAGTATCACCCTCTTCATAACCTGACGGATGGAACACTGTGTACTAAAGTGGACAGGAAGGTGGGAAACCCTGTGTTGGTGTAAGAACTCTGCTGTATTTACATTTCTTATTAAGCTTCCGTTTTTAAAAAAAAACAAAACCCATCTAATTAAATGAAATGTTAAATATGCCCACTTCTAGCCTTTTATTATTACAAACAGTCGAACAAAGGATATTTCACCCTAATCTATTACCAGGAAAAGTGCCATATCTCATTTTTCAGTAGCTGAATGCATTTCCATCAGACTCCATTAAAGCAGGCTTTAATGGACTCATGATTAATAAGCTACAGAAGTAGCCGCCAATTTATCTTTTGTCAATCAGTTAATAAATTAACCATCTAATTATGTCAGGGTTAATCACTTTATAATGTTTGTATGCATTCATCATGGAACGCAGCATCTTTGAAAACATCTTTCACAGAGTGGGAACTGGCTGCTAGCGTCATGTGACGAGCGACTGCCTGCTGTGTGCAGAAGAGAGAGCCAGAATGGCGTTCAGCACCATGGAACCTGGGATGAGGGCTGTCCTGAGGTCGGGAAACAAGTATACCCACAAACACACGCTTGTCCAAATGTGCTATTTCTTTGATAAGAGAAGTCATCTTTTGGCAATATCTGAGCTTTGAGCTAACCTGTCACATTATATGACAGCATGACACTAAAACGACCTCTGATAAACATTTGCTCACAGCAGGACAAAGCTGAGAAATCAAAAGAAACATCTGCAAGGCTTAGGGTTAGAACTGAACCATTATGGTACTTGTCTTTATTTTTAAAAGTGAAAGTATTGCTTTTTTCCAGTGAAAAATATCTATATAGTTTCAATAATACTTGTGAACATTGTAAAAAAATTAATACAGTCATTAGTATTTAAGTTTTTTTCATTCTGATGAGAAACTTGACTTAAAACCCCCCAACTTATTTCTAGGTTTTTCAGGCACATTGTGTGCTGTGTAGCATTAAAATAGCTCCACAGAGATCAGGACTTGCGTTAGAAAGTGCCACATGTCTGCTGTAGTTCAATTTCAGGGCATTCTGCTCCTTCAAATGCACAATTAGCTGACTCATTGGACCTCTGACGTGTTGTCTGGCATGCATGTTGCTCCTTGACTGTGTTTACAGGAATATCAGACTCCTGAGTCATCAGGATGCTTCATGCCCTGAAACAGGAGGCCAGAAATTACCCCGGTGACACAGTATCAGTGGACATGCTCGAGCAGTCTGTGAATTTTTCTTACATTTTAAGAATCAAAACAAACTAGGAGGAGACAGGAGTGAAGGGGGGGATGTGGGGGTTTTCTCACGTCTTGTCAAAACACGCTCACCACACTATACACACACACACACACACGTGTATATTTGCTGATATGCATATTATTACTGTATTGCTGTGTTAGAACAGATGTAACAGGTGAGTTTTAGCAGTTATGTCAAAAGGGAATGAGAAATGCTTTGATTTGCGATTTTATAAGACAGAAATAAAATTGGGCTTTTTTTTAAAAATTCTGATTGTTGAATGCTTTAATAAAGAAATATCTTTTGACTTATTTATCAGCCAATATTAGTTACACTATATTGCTAAAAGAAGCAGTCTGCATGTTGGACCAAAGAATTGACTGTGGACTTTAGGAGGACCAGCAAACCTTTTACCCTTGTTTCAATCCAGGGGGGGGTTATGTGGACATTGTAGAGGACTATAAATACCTCAGATTACACATAGATAATAAACTGGACTAGGTTAAAAACACCACTGCACTCTACAGGAAGGGCCAGAGTTGTCTCTATTTTCTGAGGCGGCTGAGGTCTTTTAACATCTGTCAGACAACGCTCAGGATTTTTTACGAGTCTGTTGTGGTCAGTGCCGTCCTCTATGCTGTTGCATGCTGGGGCAGCGGGTTGAGGGTCGCAGATGCCAACAGACTCAATAAACGTGTCCACAAGGTCAGTAATGTTGTGGGGATGGAGCTGGACTCCCTTAAGGTGGTGTCGGAGAGGTGCTCGTTGTCCAAGATAAGGACAATTCTGGACAATACCTGCCACCTTCTCCATGACTTGCTGGCCAGTCACAGGAGAATGTTCAGTGAGAGACTGAGATTACTCAAACGCACCACTGAACGACACAGGAAATCAATCCTGCCTGTGACCATCTACCTGTACAACTCCTCCATCTAATGCACACTACACAGTGCAACAGTTACACCCCTTTCCACATGCGCTACAGTAAAATAACAAATCACAGGTTTTACAGGTTAGAGGAAAATGTCAATCATATATATTTCACCTCTGTAATATCCTTGATATTTATAAGTGATCTATTTGTACATATTGGAGCTATTTCTTATATTTTATAAACTTTGCAATATATTGTATTATTTAATTAGTTCAGTCTGTTACTGTTATTGTCTTGGAGCAACTGTAACCACATCATTTCGTTAGGGATTAATAAAATATTGTTATTCTGATTCTGATAATTGATGAGTGCAGATTCAGGCAGACCGTAATCAACTAATCCACAACTTGTAACAATTAAACTAGGTTATTTTTAAACTGCTCTGTCGTCTTATCTTAGCAACGACTTAGAAATAGCAACATATAACAAATGGTAGGAGGATCTATCTATATTTCATGTTTCTGGAAGAGAAAGATATCGGCTGACATATTGTCTTCTTATGTCACCAAATATCTATATCGGTTTTGAAATTAGTCAGGCCCTATCTATCTCCGAGTGATCAGTGCCACATTTCAGTTCCTCGAAAGCTACAGACACATTTCAGTTGTTCACTTTTAAATGATTTAGTTTGTAAAATACCTTATTTTGTGTGCACAAGCTTAATTTTTGGAGATTATAGAGAAAATAGTAACTGTAGCACTATTTGGCTGAAATAATGTTTTCAGTGGCATAGAAGAAGCTTCTCAAATTGTGCCTTGGCTGACTGATCTGTTAATAAAATTTTCATTTTTTTAAAAAAAATTTCTAAACCCTGAATGTATTGTCCATGTGTACTAACAATATATGTAACTACAGCAAATCAATCAAGCAGCATAATGACTAGAGATTTACAGCCTCTGTGGTAAAATCAAGATCAGTTCCAAGCACCAAAAAAATAACGGCAATGTTTTTTTCCAATCTTGTGTTTTGGAAAACCTAATTTTTTAATTTTTTTTTTGTTGACAGTAGTGGCTTCTAGTGTAGTCTTCTGCCGCTGTAGCCCATCTGCTTTCTATGATGTGTAGCGAATTCAGAGATGCTCTTCTGCATACTTTGGTTGTAACAAGCGGTTATTTGAGTTACTTTTGCCTTCCTACCAACTCAAAGCAGCCTGGAAATTCTCATCTGACCTCTAACATCAACAAAGCATTTTCTCCCAGAAAACTGCCGCTCGCTGGATATTTTCTCTGTTTTTCAGACCGCTCTCTGTAAACCATGGAAATGGTTGTGTGGGAAAATCCCAGCAGATCAGCAGTTTCTGAAATACTCAAACCAGCCCATCAGGCACAAACAACCATGCCACGTTTAAAGTCACTTAAATCACCTTTTCTCCCTACTGGGTTGCTCAGTTTGAACTCTGCAGGTCATTGTGACCATGTCCACAGGACTAAATCCACTGAGTTGCATTAAGATTTTTGCATTGAGGAAGTTTGCCTGATAAAGTGGAACGGGACTGTATGTGCTTGAGTAAAACTATCATACTTTTACTTACATTACCATAACAATGACTTTAACAAATTATGTGAACTATAAATCTTTGTGCAACAAGTACAGAAATGTATAGAAAGCCATATTCTGTTGCAGTCTGTACTGAGGTCCTGACCACTCGTGTCTACACGTCAGGGATTATTAATCACTATAAATAAATAAAAGCTGCTGTGCCGTGTGCTTAAATATACCTTTCAGCTCTCTCTCTCTGAAAATCCCATTGCTTTATAAGAGCTGCCTCGATTTAATAAAGAGAGGAAAAAAGACTCCTACAAACAGCTGTAGGCAACAGCCAAAATGTCAGCTCCTGTTAAGCTTCTGGCTAAACCTGGATTCGAATCAGTGGCATGGGGGGATGATTGTTCAGCCTCATTAATCTAACCTGTTACGGCATCAGGGACATTTCAGTGAGTAATAGATGGAAAACTGTAGAGCAAAGCAAATGAAGGAAAACCCAACAATCTGTAAATAGAAGCACCACGCATATTTACCTCTTTCGCTGCTCTTTAGATTAGTTTATTGAGCAGGAGTGTTGAAATGTGAACAAAGATGATGAAAGGCAAAACCTGTCTAACCTATAAATATGTATTTTTCTTTTTTGGAGTTAAGCAGTGAGAGAGAGACTGATAACGGGTATCTTTGTGGGGGTTCTTTAGGGCTGGAAGAGGCACGGCCATTCCTGTTACATGGTGACAGGTCAAGAACAGAGCTACGAAGATGCCCTGATGGGGTATTACTGCAAGGGTTCTCTTCTCACGGTGGAAAACAGGTGATTTAACAAGTCATTTTTGAATTTGTAATTTTAAGTTTTTACTCACATTTTTCCAGTCTTCTTACTTTTCTCCTCTCTTGCTCCATCTGCTGGCAGGTTTGAGCAGGCGTTTGTCAACAGTCTGCTGAGTGAAAGTGGGGCCAAAAGTAGCATGTATTACTGGATTGGTCTCAGGGACCAGGACCAGGGGAGGAAGGGAGAGTACAGATGGCTTCATCATAACGGCTCCTCTCTGCCTCTCACCTTCACAAACTGGAATAAACACCAGCCAGGTAGCGCACTGTTTGGAAATGTTTGTTTTTTAATTTGAGATTAGTAAAAAAAATCTGATTCGTAAACATTTTCACTCTTTTTTTTAACTCCTGCATCTTCTCCTTTCGCTAGTCAGCACCAGTGGCTGTGTCGCTTTGTCAGGAGGACCTGCTCTGGGTCGCTGGGAGGTGAAAGACTGCAAGGTTCATAAGGCCTTTGCTGTGTGTAAGCAGAACATCAGGAGCTACCATGATATTCAGCTGCCAGAGCACCACATTGATGCCTACGCCCCGTGCCCCCCAGGGTGGGAATCAAACTCTGGGCTGCTCCACTGCTTTAAGGTTAGATTATCTTCATTTTTATTATCACACAAAATAAATCACCATGCACTCTATCTGAAGCATACAAATGTGGATATTTGCTTTTTTGTTTTGTTTATCGCGCTAAGGGTCACTGGGGACGGCGTCCTATCCCATCATGCACTATGCAACAGGCAGGGCTACCTGGGGTCTCACACATTCACAGTGACAGGCAATTTATTTTCATGATTTCCAATTTCAACCAGGTCTACACTTAATAGTTATTTTCATTATCAGTTAAAACGTCTCCTATAGTCTCTGTTTACTCCAGTTTACAGCTGCAAGATATTTACTTCAATACAATAGACAGATCCTAAAAGACATTTTAGGGTCTAGTGCTTATTAACTGTCTGTCGCCTGACTAATGAGTCGATCAGCTTACTATCCCAGCTCTGTAAATGCGTCTCAGTGTGTGTTTGTTTGAGGTCAGTACTGCACTCCCACACTGGTTTTACTGAAAACACATCCCCCTGGATGGCTATAATTTTGCTGTTGCCTGCCTTCTATGAACATCTTCTTTCAGTTGTTCCCTTATGCACGAGGGCTCACGGCATATTTGAGTTAACACATGTTTACACCACTTTGCCCTTCTGAAGCAACTCCCAGCAAGATCCGTGCCTTCCCCTGGTCTCAAACTGGAATCTTTAGGAAGTTAGGCAGATGTGTAAACCACTACACTACGGAGTGACTTGTCTACTCCCTCTATACATAATGATTGCTAATAGGTTTGACGTTTTGATATGTTTCCTCTCCTTGTTTACAGAAAAAGGTGTGGAGTAGCTAAAAAACATAACTGAAATGCAGCACATCTTACTCTCAAACTTACCTAGCACTACAAATCAGAAGCGTGATGGAATAAAACATTTTTTTTAGACATAACACCCCACTGCCAAATTGTACCCTGGCTATCAGCATGTTTCCGAGCAACGAGCACATAATGGGATACATTTCTGCACTTTGTACTTTCTAACCCTCAGCTGACTCCAAGTGTTGCTCTTCCAGGTGTTCCACAGTGAGAAAGTCCTGATGAAGCGCTCCTGGGTGGAAGCAGACTTCTTCTGTCAGGCCCTCGGGGCTCAGCTGGCCAGTTTCCAACACTATGAGGAGCAGGTGTTTGTTAAACAGCTCCTCAGTACCATGTTTGAAGGGTTGGTACTCATCAGTACAGGAATGTTATGGGAAGATTGAGATGATTTTATTTTATGTGCTCGGAGCAGTGAATACAGAGTTTAATTATTTGGAGAGCAGATGTCCACCTTTTTTTTTCATGGTGTTAGTTGTTTAGTTGTGTGTAGGAGACTTAGATGTGAACAGTTATTTAACGCAGCAATCTCGATATCAAGAACAAGAACAAGGTGACCACAGATTCTGAAGTTACATCAGGGCGTCTTTAGTTTCAGATAAGGCTGATGTAACTCTCTGACGCATATTTCTCAGATTCATGTAAGAAAGACGTCACTCAAATTAGAGATAATTAATCTCAGGATGTCTTTGGGGTCAGTTTGACCGTTTTTGGTTCAATGTTTTCTTAAAAATATGTTTTACATTAAGATTAAAAAAGGAGGAGACACAAGTTGTAAAATGAGTTTCTCATGTAGATCAGAGCAGTCCAGGACTTTGAAGCCCTGAAGTCATACATTTGTCTATTTTTACATGTAAACGGGAAAACAGTCATCAGGTTCTCGAGTTTGTTTTGTGGGAGCAGCTCGGAAATATAAATGTAAAACAAATGGTTAACCAATACAGTGTTGCTAAAGGGGGTGGGCTATGACTTCATTTCTAGGTCTTGGGAAAAAAAGAATCAAGTTTTATTTTGTATAACTACACATGATGAAGGCATGGATGAAAAAAAAACATTCAAGTCCATTTTACAATCTCAGTTTAAAATAGCACACAGCTGTAAATCTGATTATTACAAAAAACGTACTTATCTATTTTGATGTATATACACAGTTGTGTTTTGCTCAGTGAAGACTTAGCTGAGCTTTGAGGATTTTAATTGAAGATCATTTGTGGACGGATGATCTTTCACTTCTAGGAGAACAGCCTGGCTCTGTGGCGACAAACTGCACAATCCAAATAAGATCAAAATGATGGGATCTAAATCTACAACTAAATCAGAAATGTAAAATAAAGGAAACTGTTTCTCCTCATGAAAGCTAGACAGTCTTTCAAAGGGTGATGGGAGGAAAATCATTGCAGAATATCAGAGTCCTAAAAGGTTAGAAGACCCATTATCTGTAGCTGTTCTTGTACTGTGCTTCTCTTTTTTCAGAACAGAGGCTCGTCGGTTCTGGGTGGGTTTAAATAAGAGAGACCCTGAACGTGCTGGAGCTTGGGAGTGGTCTGATGGTTCTCCTGTGAGTACACAGAGACATTCACTAAGTGTCCTGGTAGCCCATCAATCAACACTCCGTGGAGTGTTACAAGATTTGTCTTTGTGCAGGTGGTGACTTCATTCATTGATGGTAAGAGCGAGGAGGATGACAGGAGGGACTGTGCTGCGTACAGTGACCTGACCAACACGTTCATGCCGCAGCTATGCGACTCCAAACACGAGTGGATCTGTAAGCTGTCCAGAGGTAAACACGCACACACACAAACACACTCACCTCCACTATCTACATGCACATACTGCTTATACACACATCAGGACTGCATCATTTACCAAACTCTGTTTTACATTGCAGGTGATAAACTGAACAAACCCTATTGGTACACTGAGCGTAAGTAAAGTTAGTCTTTAATTTCAACATTTGGGAACTCTTTAGAGGGTTTCCCTTGTGTGTCTACAGTCTGCTGCTGGGTACAACTACATCATTATCATGTGACCTGCTAGATAAAAAAAAGTTTTGAGAGAAAGTGCTGACTGACCATTTAATGAGCATAACTTCAAGGCATTTTCCTAAAGAGAACACCTAGTTTGAGCTTCATGGATGCCAGAATGCTATACTATGCTATACTACTCGATTGTAGTACCCTATACTACAATCGAGGAAGCATTTGAGCGTAAGAAGCTGCGGTATGCCAACTTGGCAGCTGAGGCAGAGGATAGAGGCTGGAAGATCAAGGTGCGCCCAGTGGAAGTGGGGTGCAGGGGCTTTGTTGCCAGTACAACAGCAAAACTGCTTAGAGAGATTGGGATCAGAGGACAGGCGCAACGGCAGGCTATAAGAGAACTAGCTAACACTGCTGAGAGGACCAGTCATTGGCTATGGTTAAAAAGGGCTGACATCAATTGGGCAGCTAAGGCAGTCAGTTAACCGCGAGAGAAAAGAAATATTCCGCTCTTCTCCCCTCTGCTCTTTTTCCCTTTTCTGGGAGGCAATGGGGAGGTAGAGC
>VUQG01022202.1:0-11228 GCA_015106755.1 Etia nguti | reverse complement strand
TGGCAGAGAGTGAACTCCACTGTGGATCCCACGTAGACCAATTACTTACCAAACTCCCTTTGAGTTATCGGGATAACTTTGCAGAGTACTGCCGAGGGATCCTATGGTCTGGATCAAATCGCACTTATACCCTCTTCAACCTAGCAGAGTGCTTGGAGCGCAAGACCCAAGCCATGCAGGTCTCCCGACGGGCCACAGAGCTGTATGCCTCAGAGAAGCCATTGTTGGAGGGGAAATTCAGTAGGCACTTGGAAACCAAACAAAAAACTAAGATGGCCTCTGTTTATTATGGACCCGACCCCACAGCCACAAAACCACCTCCTGTGGCCCATCCAGGTTCAAGAGTTGTTGCAATACAGAAGAAAAGAGAATGTTTCAAGCCTTACAGCCCTTTCTGTGAAGGAACAGAGCAAAAGAGAACATTTCAAGCCTTACTGCCCTTTCTGTGAAGGAACAGAGCATTACCTGAGTGGATGTAATGGTTTCTCCAGGCTAGATGTGGCCGCTGTTGTGGACTGGATCAAAGATAAGAGTAAATGTTGGAGATGTGGCCGGAACCATTCTGCTGACAACTGCACGCTTAAGAAACCCTGCAGCACTTGTGGTGAGCAACACCTTGTATTACATGGCCTTGCCAAGGCTAAAGAACAGAACCCCAAAATTCTGACCATGTGTACTGCATCCACTGTCATCAATGTTGACCATCCCAGTCACTCCGGTAGAGTGATGTTGAAGGTGGTAAAAGTCCAACTCCACAATGGGAAGAGGACCATGGACACCTTTGCTGTGCTGGATGACAGTTCAGAGAGAACCATAATATTGCCTGCTGCCGTGAAGTTCCTCGGCCTTGCCCATACAGAGGCTCTGGCCCTACGAACCATCAGACAGGATGTCCTGCAGCTGAATGGGGGAAGTGTATCATTGGAGGTGTCCACTAAAGCTAAGCCAAAGGTGAGGCATCAAATATTGAATGCAACGGAAGACCAGCAGGCAATAGATATCCTTGAATCAAGGACAGTCCGGGTACAGTTAGAGGGGGTCCAGCTATATGCTACTCCATTGCTTCGCCGCAAAGAGTTCCCTCAGGTGAAGGCACCTCAAAAGGCTCTCATGGCTCTTCTAAGAGCCAGTGAGTGTCGACTACGCAAGGACCCCAGCAGAACACAGACATACAACCAGGAGGTCAAGAAACTGGAGAAGGCTGGCTATGTGGTAAAGTTGACTGCGGAGGAGGTGAATGGTTCTACTGAATCCTGGTACATTCCACACCATCTTGTGCATCACAACAACAAAGGACGCCTAGTCTTCAACTGCTCCTTCCTGTACCAGCAAACTGCTCTTAATGACCTCCTGCTGCCAGGTCCCACGCTTAGCCCTTCACTCCTTGGCGTGTTAATCCGGTTCTGCCAGCATGCTGTGGCCGTAAGCGGTGATATAAAGGCCATGTTTCATCAGGTACGCCTGCTTCCCGAAGATCAGCCTCTGCTTCGCTTTCTTTGGAGAGATGGACAACAAGAGCGCCCACCTGATGTGTATGAATGGCGAGTTTTGCCATTTGGCACAACCTGCGGCCCCTGCTGTGCCACCTACGCTTTAAAGCGGCATGTGTGAGACCACCGTGAGGGGAACGAATATGTATACGAGTCTGTCCACACTGCCTTTTATGTGGACAATTGTCTCCAGTCTCTTCTGACTCCCTACCAAGCTAAACAACTCCTGGACAAAATGACACAACTACTAGCCACTGGAGGATTTGAGATATGGCAGTGGGCCAGTAATGTGCCAGAGGTGGTGTCCCACCTGCCTACTACCGCCCGTTCTGACAGCTGTGAGCTCTGGCTGACCTTTAACCAAGCTGATCCACAAGAGTCCATGCTTGGGTTACGTTGGCATTGCCCCACTGATACCTTGGGGTACAAACATTGCCCAGTCTCTTACACAGCACCAACTCTTTGCAATGTGTACAAGGTGCTTGCCAGCCAATATGACCCTCTAGGGTTTATCATTCACTGTACCACTAGAGGGAAGATTCTTGTACAGTCTATGTGGCAAAAGGAGATGGGCTGGGATGAACCTGTCACCGGAGTCCTTCGTGCCGCTTCGGTAGAATGGGAGAAGGAGCTACCATACCTGCAGAACATAACCTTACCGAGGTGTTATATGCCAGCTGTTACAGACTCTCCAAGTTTCACATCTGAGCTGCACGTGTTCTGTGATACCTCTGAGAAAGTTACTGCCTTAGCAGAGTTGTTGCAGGGGAATTTGTGGCCAGCTTTATTACCCTTTAATCTTTATTCATGTTCTAATGTATGTCCTGTTCTTGATTGCAGGAACCACACCATATCACCCCTCCACATCCCTCCTACATTAAGCCATACCTCCTTGTACCCTCAATCTGAGTGCAAATAAACTCCACCTGTTACAATCTACTCCCTGGATGTAAGCCTCTCCTTCTGACCGAGGATGACTATTGTAGCACAACCCAGCATTAAACTGACGTGCACCATTCTATACAATTAAAAAGATTTGAAAGCAAATATCTGGAAAAATGAACAAACATTTAAAGCTGCTCATACTGGAGTGTTTCTTGATGGAGACACTTTCCCCTTTAACAACAAATCAATGGGAGAAACAGGACACTCAAACCTAAGAAAGTATTTTATCGTGAACATTTCATTAAAAAAAATAAAAATTCTAGAAAAGAATGCCAATGAATCATCAGTGACCCAGCAGTATAGAAAGACGAAGAACAGCATTTGTTGGCTCATTGAATGTAAATTAAAATTAATTGGATCCAAAACGAATGAACCAACCTGCCAAGATTCCACTAGTGATCCCAGGGATGCCCTGGATCTCAGTCACATTGTTGGCGACAAAGTATTTGTCACAGGTAGCGTTGAGAAAAGGTGAATCACAGAACATCTGCCACAGCTGGGTTGTGACTGTCCCATTAGCTGTCTCAATGGTCTTGGCACAAACATCAAAGGACTTCCACACCAAAGTGCGATTCCCCAAAACACACACCCTAGAGGAATAGAAAAGCACAAAATTTTGATATACTGCTGCTGTAGTGACTTTTGTGCATGCTTATTTGATGTAAGCAATTTATTATTACTTTATCTATTTACTTTAAATTAATTTTATAGTTAAACAATATCTATTGTTTTAAATTGTTTTCTCATACAAGAGTATCTCTCCAGAAAACATCGATTTACAGATTTTTGCAGGTCACAAAGTGTCTAGACATCTAGGTTAAAAAAATTGATAGGTATCAGATTATAACACTTAGTTTTCAGGTAAATTCATATAATTTTTAAATATTTAAAAATAAATAATAAAGCAAATTAGCGCTGGGGACTTTCTACCACTGATATAATAATGGCACGTTCTCCAAACCTAGCATGTAATTATGTGTTGGTTTTTCTTCATCAGCATGTAGATAAGATGTGTGTTAGTCTGGGCTTTTGTTACCATTTCAGCTTATATTATGTTGGATTATCTTGGCTGTAACTGCTTACGGGAATACAGGTGGATCCATGGCGGTCTTGATTACTCCGGCGTAGACAGCCAAGATAGACAGAATGACGCATGCCAGAAACACGAGTGCCAGCTTGTTAACATATTTTACGCCAACAAACACAACTGTGGCCATGGAGGTCAACAGGATGGTCCCATACACACGCATGTTATTAAGCAGGGCGGCCTCGGCCTCAGGACCCTCCAGGCCCTCCAGGGGAAATATAGCTGCTTTGGGCACAATGTAGATCTGCAGCAAAAGAGCAAAGGATCTTATTTATTTATCTTTGACTTTATGTATCCAGGGAAAACAGCAGTACTCTTCCCATAAAAGAAAAAAAAAATCCATAAAATATCATTGCTGCTCAAGGGCATCTCAGTGGTACATGTTTTGGACGTGCGACTTTCACTCCTCACCTTCTATGGCCTGTCTGGGGATTTAAACTGGCAGTTTTCGGGTTACAAACCTGCTCCTCATATATATATATACACACACATATATATATATATATACACACACATATATATATATATATATATACACACACATATATATATATATACACACACATATATATATTTTTTTTTTCATTTAATGTATCGCTTTTTCTGTGTCATGTCAAGTGTACAGCACTTTGTTTTCTCCTGGTAGTTGTCTGAAAGTGCTATATAAATAAATTGCTTGCTTGCTTGAATATAATAAAAAAATGGTGAGAAAGGCAATGAGGGATGAGATGAGTAAAAGAGGACAACTCTGTGAAGTGTGAATATATGCAATGTCACATTAAAAGTCCTCTACTGGAGCTTGAAGCACCAACTCGTACTACTGGCTGCTATTTTAATTCTTAATTAAACAACTCAAGCATGGTATTAATATTAAACATTAACTGCCATTATTACACTTTTACTACGGGTCATTCTAAGAATAGTCAGAAGATAGATGGTAAACCCCTAATTAGGCCGTCACTATCTGTCATCAGGTTTAGATGATTCATTGCAAGGCTGTTGCATAAGTGTGGAAATTTCTGTCTTTTTTCTCTCAGCCTGAACACTTTTTATCACTATGAAGAGCAACAAGAGAACAAGCAGTGAGTTGTGGCTTCGGTCATTTGGCTGAATGCTAAGAACAGCACATCACTAGGCAAACAAATCGCCTGCTTCACGGTGAACTCTTCATGGTTCCTAAAATAGCAGCATCAGTTTGTGTTCCTGACTTGGGTGGAAGGATGAAACATATTCAAATCAGTCTTCCTCAAGATCCGCTCTTTACAATTCTGCAAGGATTGTTATTTTACAATGGAAACTAAGCCAGCTTTGACCCAGAAGACAGAATTAACCTCCAGACACGATCAAACTCTATATCCATTAGAGGCATTCAGAATAATATTAATAACAATAAAAAATGACAGTTGATAACAGTGGACCAAAGTGATGAGAGCTGTTTCAAAGAATGATCCTGTTACTCAGGCAGTGTCTTCATCCCTTACTAATGCAGTATTTGCATAATTACCCAATATCCCATGCAACATGGAGGCACTGCAGTGGAAGAAGTGTGGAGTGAAAGGCAGAGAAGGAGAATGAGAAACAGGAGGAGAGGAGCGAAAGATTGAGATGAAAGATCCCGCCATTTCAAAAACTAATCAGAATTCACATTGAAGAGCACACACTGCGAGAAGAAAATAGCTTCAAAGCAAAGTGATGATGAAAATCAACCAAAGGAGAAGAACATGCAAATGCTCTGCTTTGTATTCGTTAGAAGCATTGCATTTTTTTTGTTTCGCTTTGCACGGATTGGATTTCAGGGATATCAGAAGTTTCACTGATGTGGGTCTGACCAGTTGGAAAAAACACCCCCCCCCCCAAATTTCAATTAATGTACTTAAATTAAGTATTTTTTCCAAGAATACACACTTTGATCTGTAAATGCGCATAATAGGACACCTTCAGAGGAGCAATTTGACATTTGGAGAAATACACACATCTTAGAGTTGGATAAGAAGACTCACACACACTTAATATGAAAATTGGAAAAGGGTAAAACAAACTCACTCCAAAATGAACAAACAAGCAAAGAAAAAGCTTGCATAACAACACTGAACAATCACGTGAAAACAAAATTGTAAATTAGAACTGGAAAATGTTTGTTCTTACCAGGTTAAAACAAAGAAAAGAAAGAAACAAGAAAAGATTAGCCACATTCCCTGCACACAGTGGTGATTGATTTTTAAATACCTCTCTGCTAGTGGTTTTGTTTGGCTCCTTTGAAACGTCTCCAATATTGGCTTCAAATTTGCTTGGACCAGAACAACATGATGCAAAAATCTTTTATGTATTACCACTATAATTTAATCTAAAGGGTAATATTTTGCCATTGGAGCACAACAATGTTCCCCTCAGGGTTGTGGGTCTGACAGTGTTATCACCTTGGTAAAAATTGTCAAAATGTGATGTTGGAGGGTTCACTGCAGGAAAGAAAAAGCTGTGATTTGAGTGGTCATCCTCTACTAACCTGGCAGCTCACATCATTTTTCTTTTAGGTCATTGTGGTCTTGTGACATCACGGATGAATAAGCTTGAAATGGATGTCATTTCAAATAGACAGGATATTAGACGCTTTTCTCTCTCACTCACATAAACATGAACTCAAAAAAATAAAAATAATAAATGTGGTAGCTGTTTGGAATGATTAAAAACATCCAAAAACAAGCATTTAACCAGAATCAGTTTCAGAATAAATAAGCGGTTCAGGCAGTCCACCTGAGGAGAAGTGCATCACTTAATATGATTCATACAACCATCTAAGACTTGGTGATTGCTGATTGGTTGAGGCATGATGGAGTGAGTCAACTTTTAAATGGTCCTTCCACACTCCAGGCTGGATGTTTGACACTAGCAGATAAGCTGTTTTCACACATGCACTGCAAGTCATTTCTAAACATTAACCTGCTCATGAGAAAGCATAAGACGTGCTCCGATATTAACTGCTTTTTAACCTCTCAGCTGCCCAGCATATACGATACTCAGTCGAGCCCATGTGAGAATAGTGAAGGTAATAGGATTCACAGCAAGCAAAGAGGTGTCATGTTTTCTGCTTCCTGCAACCTTTCCTAAACCACAGTTAGTAGTTGTGGCAGTGAGAATGTGTCTGAAGCAGACCTCCCAAATCTCTCTAAAGGTGAAGAAAGAGGTGAAGCTGTTACAAGAGAGAGACCTGGACAGCATGGCCAGGCCTTTATTATTATTATTATTATTGTTCTTTAACCACATGCATGGTCTGAGCGTACAAATGCCATAATATTAATTATGGCATTGAATAAAATACTAATAAACTATGTTATACTAATGACCACAAAGTTAACATGTTGCTGCCTGGTGATGACAATAACAGAATCAGAGAGTATGAACACAAAGAGGGCTCATCATTCTCACCAAGAGGAGCTCAATAGCTCCGAGGATGTACATGGCTCCAGCGTACGTGGTCCCCAAGTAGAAACAGATTCCGACCGCTCCCCCAAACTCAGGGCCCAGTGAACGGGAGATCATGTAGTAGGAGCCTCCAGCTACACAAACAGCAGAAAATCACTCTGAAGTACTCATTTAATGGGTAACTTTGTCTGTGAGAAGAGTAAACGATGACGTCTTGCTGAATCATACATATATTTTTGTATCTATGAATTAGTTTTGACATTAGCATGTCACCGTGTTGAGTGCAGAAACTTACTTCCATTTTGTCTTTTTTTTAATGACTAACATTTTACACAATCAAATAAAAGAAACTTGACAACAAAGAACAAGAGAGATGTTTAAAAAACTGTCCACTTTGTACACCAGTGAATGTCTGGCAGATTTATTTAAAATTGAAAAAAGATTTCCATACATAGTTTAATAATAGAAAATAGTTTTTTCTGTAATACTTTTTTATTTTGGTAGACTGCTTTGTGACAGTTGTAATTTTGGCTATGCTGAATTTGCTAGAAAAGGTTTTCTTATTACTGCATCTTATCACACTGCTTGTGCATTTGTGTATAGCAGTGTGCAAATAAATTAACTGAACACAAATAAATAGACCTTAATCAGCACTTTGGAGCAGCATAAGGGTTGGGACCGGTTATAACAGAGACAGTTATAATTGGCATACAGTTCCACACTTCTCTACAAGCCTGTAATTTGCTCTGACCCCTGCTGCATGCACACCAACTGGTAAGACGCAGGCCATCATTACTATGTAAACTCACTTATAAAGTGTAGCTAGCCTGCATATGCATGTTCATGTGTCTGTGTACAGATACAAACTTGCCGATGCAGATCTTCATGACAAGCATTTGGCTGATGCTTTATTTTGTGTAAATAATGTTGTGTGACAAGAAGCTAAAGTGCACAAGATCCCAGACTAAAGCTTTTAATGTTTCTGGAGATATCAAGCTGCGCTGGGTGTACTGTGCCAAAAGCAATCAGCGAAAAGAGAAATTTAGAAGCGGACAGACTCAAACAGCGATGACTGTGTGGTGCCAGCGTCTGCTCACCCACCTGGCACTACTCCATTGGTAGCGATGGCACTCATAGAGATGGCAGTCAGCATGGTCTACACAGAGAAGGACAGAGGAGCAGGAAAAGAAGAAATTAGATCAAATTTGCAAATTACGCACCCAACTTTTTGATCCTTTCAACTCTAAAGAGTACTATTTGTTGTTTTCTTAAATTGTTAACTAAACCTCAATGAATATGGTGTTATGGCTATTTAAATCAACAAAAATGAAATGAAACCGGTAAACTAAATCTAACTAATAAAATAAAAACAAAACTAGGAGTCTGATGCAGCTTTATGCTCGCAATCACAATGCATATGCAAATCAAGTTAGCAGAAAAAAATAGAAACAGCTAGCTCAGAATCCATCTTAGATAAACATGCAATAATCAGCACCAAATTCAAAGGAGAGACCAGACTAATAGGGATGTGGCAGGAACTTAGTCATAAATCAAAATATCAGACATCTAAAATATATGACTTGATGTTAATGCTTGAGCAGTTGACGTCAGTCAAAGTCATCTGAACTATTTCACTTCAACACAGTGTACGAATGTGTGAAACACATTTTCAAACCCTCTTCAACACATTTCACTACAAGCCTCCCTCTGCACTGCTGCATCCCCATCACAGCAGTGCAGGATGGAAAGTTAGTGGATAACCCTGATCCATCAGGTCATTAGTTTATCCTCTTGCTACCATGGATAGCTGAAAAAAAATGTAATGGAAGTCCATCTAACCGTTAATGAGGCTTTTCTGTGGATACCAAAGACAGAGTAGGGTTTTTCCTGCACTGAAGATTTTTTTTAGCACATTCCTAGAGGCTTTCAGCATAGCCGAAAGGAAATCAACAGCAATATGCTAATATTTTTTCAACTCCAGTTTTGTAATTAGAGTTTTATTTATTCCCGCACTACAGACATGTTGTTTGTCAAATGACCAGAAACAAACAGGAAGAATCCACATATTTCTTTCAAATGAGGCAACAGAGACTTATTGGCCTTACTGTAAGTGGACCACTCATGCTTATGTGTATAATTAACTCCAAAGGACATTTCTGAGCAGGAAAGCCTCAAAGAATTGAACTGCCTGACATTGCCTTCACTAGAGCCACTGGCACTGCTAAAAATCGTATAATGTCTTAATGTTCTGTCCTCACTTTCACATTTTATCAGATTCTTTTTAAGCAAACTTCAATTCTTTTATTTCCTCCAGGTAAAGTCCTTCATACCAGCACCAAGCAATGAATTTTCCCAGCATAGAATTAAAGAGCGGACAGGCATGTTAAATGCTAAAACTGCCTACTCGTGGATTAGATAAATAATAATGCCACAGGGCCTGTCAACAGCTGTCAGACCACATTCAGACATCCAATGACAACTCTTATGGAACTCTGTTGAGTTGAGATATGTAAGGGCACGGTAAAGCGAAGCTCACGGCTATCACAGTTGCCTGCAACACAAAGCTTGAGTCCCGACTGGCCTGCAGAGGACAAGAGGGAGAGATGTACGCAGAGAGTGGAAGAATGGTTCAGAAGAAATAAAAAATGACAAAGTGAAAAGCACTGAGTGACTGGGAAAGAGAGCGGGAGAGTGTGTTTGACAGTACAAAGACAGCATTAAGATTTCATTATTCTTTTAGTTGCTATTGTTGAATTTCTGAGTGTCTTTTCACGTTGTCTGCACATGAAAGAGAGGGGCAGAGACAGAAACAGAAACGCGAGGACGAAATGTGAGAACTGGCTGCCTAAAACATGTCTCACTTTCTCCTATTTTTTGGGGCTTTTCTATAAATTAGTTGTTCTATTTAATTATGTTATTGTTTGAGTTTTGAATGTAAAGTTATATATATGACACTATTTTTGATTCCATCTGTGCTTGTGTGAAGTATTAGTGCAATAGCAGTCTTTCCCGGGTAACATTTAAACTGTAATAACCTTCCTAAAATGCAAGGTAAAAATGACAACAGTAAATTCTATTACTAACAAAAACAGTGATTAATAAATACAACATTTTACAGAATGATTACTTATTGTTATTTATTGATTGACAACAATCGGTGGCTTTTTCTGTGGTGTTTTTCCACTACATTTTCAAAAGAAGTTTACATTTCAGCCACACTGGAGTGAGGATTTCCAGCCACGGGAGACCATGCTGGTTATGTTTAACTGTTATTGTATCTGTCTCTGCAAAGACTTTAATGTGGTTAGTGTCACCTGAGGGCCCAGTGGACTGATGATCAGGAGTGAACAGTGAGTTGGGCTCTGTTTCTCACTCTAATCTGGTCATAATGAGGCCAGAAACCCTTCTCCCACCACAGCAGATAAGACAGTAATTGTTTAAGTGTTTTATCTGATGTGGGCAGCAGCCACTCAGAGGTAGTCAGTCGCATACCCAATCACTGAATCTCAATGCAACTGTGCAGAAAAGCCAGCAATGCACTCGTTTGATTTGCACTGGTGGCGGTGCAGTCAAACAGGATTAATGTACTGTGCATTAGTAATGCTTCGCTCTGAATTTTATGTATTTCAATAATGTTAGAGTTAAAAGTAAATTATGCACTATATCCCCCCTGAACCTTTGACTTTGTCTTTAAAACATGCTCTGTTTAATAATGATACGTGATTTTCAACAGGGCTGGGCGATATGGCCAAACATTCATATCTCGATATCCTTTAGCTGGATGGCGATATACGATATATATCTCGATATTTTTTTAAAGCCATAAAGTAGGAACAAAAAGAGAGTTCATAGTCAAAGCTGTGTCCCAGATCTCACACAGGCACTTTTATTAACATAAAGCGCAGATGTACATGAAAAAATTACTCAGAAATAAATTATCAGCATTTATTAAATAATAATGCTCCATAAATAAAATAAAACAATGTTGTTTTTGTACATAACAAAAAGCTCAAAATTGTGCAGTCAAAATGTAAACTAAAAAACACTGAGCATAATAACAAAGACAGATTTCGCAGCTGCTCTGTTCCCAAGTTCTACTGCGTGACTGACAGCCTTGAGTTTGAAATCCGCTTCGTAACCATTTCTCTGATAGGTGCCATTTGTGGTCCTTATACACACACAATACGGTAATATTGCGGTAATATTACTCCGCGAGGCTCCTGACTACAGCAGCCATAATGCTCCGACAATCCATCAAGCTGTGCATCTTCGTAGCTTACCAAGTC
>VUQG01022201.1:44949-55204 GCA_015106755.1 Etia nguti | reverse complement strand
GTTCATGACCTGTGTAGTATGTTAACACTATTGGAAGTAAAAATAACTTGAACTCCAATTTTGAAAACACAACTTTCTTTTTTTTTTTTTATAAAGCTCTGACTTGTATTATGAGTATGAGTCTGTGGTCTGGGAGAGAGTCCTGTAACTCTCTGTCTGCAAAATACAGTATATAATGGCCGATGTTGGGCAATTAATTATATAGTTCTTCCAAAAAAGTAACTCAGTTTTGCAAACAACAAAGTTTTTTGCAGCCGTTTACCTAAAAATGCAGCCAAGGTGTTTTTTTAAATAAACATTTCAAACTATTTACAGAACAATCAGACGTTCTGCATCAAAATCGATGCCACACAAATTATTTGTGCCACTCCAAAAAATAATTTCTGTCCACTATGAGATAAAGGAGAACATCACAAGCCTGATACCTGCAGGCCTGACAACAGGAGATGTATCACTCCTGTAACACCTGTAACATCCAGCAGTCGCCTCATTGTTCTGACACACACAACAAAACTATTGACTACACTACACACTAACTACACAAGACAACACACTAACTACACATGATTTGCGCTAAACGTCGCAAATCTCTCACATCTCAAAACACCGCCGTCACTCCTAAAACAGAATTGTTAACGTATTTATTTTAATTTCAATTCAGGTTAGATTTTTTTTTGTGCGCAACGCAGATTTTCTGTGCACGGAGACCGTGCCAGCAGTGCGCACGCGCGCAGTTTAGAGGGAACATTGTTTTCAGGGTTTTTATCAGTTTTTATCACTAACTCGGTTTCTCTGGGTCTTTTCCCGTGTGTTATGAATAAATCTTCTTTTTTTGGTACCGGTACTGGTTTGATTTTGTTGTATTTATCCGCGAAATCTTAAAGTGAAAATACTGTCGGACATAAACCGGTTCGTGGGGCAAAAAAGGTTGGGGACCGCTGACCTAGATGACTATTTGAACATGCCATGGTTTTAAAAAGAGAAAAATAAGTAAGTATAGGACTAAAAGATTTTTAAAAATTGAACTGTTTCTTTTCATCATTAATTCGAGAAAAAGACTGGTAAACCAAACAGTAAAATAAAGGAACTTTTACTGCTTTTACTGCTGCTTTCAGTGACTTACACAGTATACCTTACGTCTGTTATGTCTAAATATAGAATGGTGGGTATGTAGGTCCATGTGGGCCAGTATTTCAGGGACTCTTAACCCGCAGATATCCTCTCTCTTTGTCCTTTACACAAGGCAACATTTGTAGCCTGAGGTGCCACACACCCTTCACCCTTCACCAACAGCTCCGGCCCCAAAGCGCCACTGTCAGTGAGGTAGCGGAGGGGGTGGGGATGAAATTCTCCATCACGCCAAAGCCCATCCAAGCAGACCAATGCCAAAGCGCCATGTGTGTACAAACAATTCAACTGAATCGGACTGGATGTATACTCAGGCCTTATCTGGGCAAAGCCAAATACTCTCTGAGCTATCAAAGGTAATGGATGAGTGATTGGAACTCTAAGTTTTTCGGGCGAATGCAAACACATCTATTACGCTCCACCACTTCAAGCTGTACAAATCAAAATCGGGGCAGCAAGAAGGAAAAATAAACTACACAGCATGTGACTGTTAGGAAACTTGGAAAAAACATCATTTTGCATATCGCACCGATCAGCCTGCAGGTCTAAAACTCTAACTCGGCCAACCCTGTGGCGATGCAACATCAGACACACTTAATGCAGGGAAAGATTTTTTTCTAAATACCTTTTAAAGGATTTGCAAGATAAGCCTGTCGGTCTCTCCTAGAAGGGGCCCCTAAAGGATCCTGGAATCGATGGATGGGAGAGGGATTTACTGTAGGGCAAAGAGGGGGAAAATGTTATTTAATGCTTGCATGGGAGCAGAATAATGAAGCGGCGAGGATGTTCGCATATGCGCTCATCATTATCAGTGCTCCTAATCTGCCATTAAGCAATTCCATCAGCTACAGGGATCTAATATTCGCTGCAAAAAGAGCGTATTTACCATTTACTATCAGTCAACTGCCATCAGATGTATTTACATAGTAAGGAAGGAGTGTAAAAACACTCTTGACCCCTCATGCAGAGTGAAGTAAAAAATATCAGTGGTAGAAAATATTCTGTACACAGGCACAGTGACTGAGCTAATGATACTACAGCGTTTCCCATAATGCTTACCACTTATCATATAATGCACTAATCCAATAAGGATATATGGCATCATCCTCGGGTTATTACAAAAACAAATAAAGGAACGAGATACTGTTTGCGAAATCCTCTCCTTTCTTTAAAAACCATCCGTGATCGTATTAAATGGATCAAACTGCTTAAGATTAAAAATGCTCATCCAGATTAGCAGCTTACTACATCCAAGGTCCAGGCTAAAACTGTACATTATCTTAAGTTATCGTCTTGGACTAGTTTTAAATGAATTACAAACTGTTTGCAGTTCAGCGCTATCGGGCACACTCATCGTCCAAGATGGCGTCAGCTACCTTTAAATCCTGCGGTGTATAAATAATAAAGCTCGAGCATAACCACGTGTTTACTTCTACACAGCTATAAATTCCAACAGTCTCCACTTTCAGCTAGCATGACCACCTATTAGCTTTAGATTCAATGTTTTAGCACAACATTGTATACACAGTCAACAAGTGCGTATTTGACATCTTTTTTACAGCCCTTCATTCTTCGCACCCATTAACATTAAAACCTGACAGTTTGCAACATTTTTTCAGCCACATCATGAACTTAATGCTAGTTAGTTTAGCTAGCTACAGCAAAACTGATAAATACAAGCTAGAATCAAGGAGTCGGCTTTGTTTATTGATGTCTAAACTCAGCAATTTCCAGTGGTAAATCATACAGTGCTCAAGAGCAGAAGAACTGGAAAATATTTCATGCTAGCTCTCAAAGAAAATTCATATATCGCCTTCCCAAGCTGCTCAAATCCTCAGCAATAACCTACAAATGATGAAAAGCAGTGATTAAGGTCACCACCTCAGCCCAAATTGGTGAAGCAAGGTTAGGACAAGTTTCTTAGAGAACAGGCCGTGCTACAACGTCTGTCCACACACTGAGAACTCGTTTGGAGGTTGTTAAAAGGTGTAGCTTTCTCTCCGACCTCCGGAGAGAGCCCTCGGGAGAGGTTCTCTTGTAAAACGCTCCATCTTATTAATGGAAATAAATGCCGTTGGTGCCCCACCCCTCTTCCCCCCCCACCACTCCAGCAGTAAGACGTGTCTATTCTTGGCTAAAGTCCCCTTCATTAACGTTATCTCAAATAGGCACCCAGTCTGATGGCGAGAGGAGGGACGGCAAGCGGCTAAGCTGCTTCATCCAATTTCATTATTCCATATGAGGCGGGGTATCAGTGTTAACTTTGCTATGTCAGCAAAGCACACGAGGCAGTTGTGCTGTTGTGTGGCTGAAGCATGACGTAAGGCGAGAGGTGCCAGCGGCGCACGCTTTGCCAGCTGATCAGATGCTGACAAAGGCCATTCACGTGTTTGTGACTTTTAATTTTCAAATGCACTCGAATGGCGAGCGAACACATTTCAAGGCTGACTTGCTGTATTTTGGACCGAGTTGGTAAAACAGCACAAAGCTTTTTTTGGGGCCCATATTCTAGCACCTTCTTCAGCTTTTTTCTGCTTATGAAATATTTCCCTTTTCATAGCAGCAGCTACCGTGCTGTGAATACGCGCATGCAAGCTGGAGGACAACAATAACAGTGTGTGTGCTTCAGGAAAGAGAGAGAGCGAGCGAGACAGAAAGTGAAAGGAGAAGACATGAAAGAAAGGAAGAAAAGGAGAGGAGGGATGAAGAAAGCGTGAAACTGTGGACCGTCAAATGATCTGGCCTCTCTCCAGGCATGATGACTCAGGGATGATGGCACAGTTAGAGCTAATTAGGATCATAAACTGGAGAAATGTTTTGCCACCATGATGTGTGGGGTGCTTCCACACTATTGGCAGGACTTCACATTAGATGTGAGAGCTAGTCTTGATGGCATAAAATAATAATAATAACGATGATAAGACACAAAAAATCATCTGCCTTGAATCCAAAACTTGAAATTTTCAGGTGAGTGAATCTAGTTCAGCATTACCAGTCTGAGTTTAGTGAAATGTATCAAGACTACAGCTCTGTTTCTGTCTGACTTTGGCTGTCACAATGTAAGAACAAGCATGAAAAGTGCATTTTATTTGACATTTGGAGTAAATCAAGTGCGTAATTTCGCTATTAGAAATGCAATTTTTTTGCATTTTACAGCTCCGTCTTCACACTAAAACCTTTCTATACAAAGTCCAGCTGCCACAATCCAGATAAGATGAGAGGAGGTGATAAAAACAGCTTTCCATATAGCTGTGAAGGTTGTTAGAGCTACCCACTGCATGAAGAATACACCTCATATGCACGTTGTATTGGATGAAAAAGCTAATGTTAGTTACTGTTCCTCTAAAACCTTAAGTAGGAAAGATGCGTCAGTATTCTTTATCTTAAATATCAATGCAACAAAAATGCCAAATATTTTTATAAAACCAAATTATTACCATGTAAACAAGCTGAAAATTAAATATTTATATATATGCAGTTCTGGTTCCCGGCAAAGGTTTCATGATATAAATGAAACTGGTATCAGGGTGATTTCAAAGGTAGGAAGGTCAATAAAATTTCCTCCTTTTTCATTTTCTTTGTCTTCTTCTCAGCTCCAACCTCTACAAGGTCCATCTGAAGACAGAAAAATAAGACCTGCCCACATGCTAACAGCAAAGAAAAAGAAACTGCCTGAAAGCAGAGACAGAAAATAAATGATCAGATGTTTAAAACTGTGACCCTTTTTCCATTCTGCATTATTGTGCGATCTAAATGCGTTTGGTTTTTGGATTTCTGGTTAGGAAAAACAAGATGTTTAATGATATCGTACTGCGCCTTGGGAAACCGTGGCAGCGTTTTGTCTTTAGTTTACAGCCAAAATGAATATTGACTCAACAGAAAAAAACCCATTCAAAGCGTGCGCACACACACACACACACACACACACAGTGGGAAAAAAATCTGAATTGTTCCTTTAAATTGTAATCCCTACTCTTACTGGATAAACAAATCACCAGCTTGTTGCTCCCAAAGCATCACACATGTTCCCTTGTTAAAAGCTCTCTCATTGATCTAACGTGCATCTCAAAACTTACACAATAGTTACACTATTGCTCGGCTGATGCTGTTGCTCGCATCTGGCATCACCTCAACAGCAGCAGCAGCAACAACAACAACAGAAACTTGCTTGACAGTTGCTACGAGACATCCAAACTCTCTTTTACACAACAGGCTCTCTCATGTTGCGTTGTTTTGTGGACTGCAGACGCACTCACACTGACGGGAAGCGATAATGCCGCCGACTTGCCGTGCTACATCTGTGTTTATGAAGACTGACAGCTCCCTGCGAACGGCGACATGTACCGGGCACACAGACGACGAGAACACACACACACACACACACACATAGAGCTATGCTAATAAACACGCACACACACACACGCGTGCACACAAACAAATTAACACACACAGAGGCATCACTCTGTAGCGCAATTTCCATCAGAGCGGCACACGCGCATTAGTGGCATGCAGTGTAACCAGCTCTCAAATGTCTCCACCAATGTAGTCATTGTTGTGAAAGCTCTTGTGGACAGGCTGATGGAGCGTAACACATGACTAACTCAATTAAACTGTGTTTTTGTTGTCATAGCAACAAGTGCAACAAGTTATGTGCAGTGTGAGTAATACCCTTATCTTTCCAACTGTGGGAGTCATCAAACAACAGGCTAATTAACTTAAGTGTCACCTTCTGCATTTTTAAAATCTGCATCTGTGCTTTTGATACTTGTTCTGATTCATTCTCTCTGCAGCCTGACTGAGGCAGCTCTTGCACTCCGGTGTTATTGAGACATTTTGCCATGAAATTTGTTTTCTGGCCCTGAACTTTAAGTACAATTTCTCACTGCTGAGCTCCAAAAAAGCCAAGAGGGACTATTACCAGATAATTACTAATTATGCTAATGTGCTAAAGTTGTGCTATTCCTTTTCCTTGGTCATTTTATCAGCTGTCCTCAAGAGACCACAGTGAGTAGTAATAACCTTTTTTTCCCCCCCCCAACCCCCTCCTCCGCCCCCCAGCTAAACGCTCAGTCAGCTAGAGGACGCCTTGTCCTAAACCGCCGACTCCTCCGCCGCTACCCTTAATCAGGAAGTGCCTGTAAATTCGCAGAGCCATGCGTGCGCACACCGAGGAACACGGCGCCGCTTCCATCGGCACTGACCTTCATTAACCTCATAAATGCCAGCGGTGTTTCTGTTGCAGCTCTTAATGCGGTTATCAGCACAGACACAAACAAATGTGTCAGAAGTGTTTCAGGAATAAAACTAGTGCTTTTCATCTGTGAAACAAACCCCTCTCTCTTTCACACACACACACACACTGTGTGACATTGGGCTGTCCCAACATGGAAACCAAGCACCAATAACTACTGCCTTCCTCAACCACAAACATTCCCACTCCTGGTGACAATGAACCTACATCAGGAAACCGGTGCTGGTGCAAGGTGTGCATTCGCTCAGGTCCTCTCTGTGCTACCGCAGTGTGAGTTTATTTATCAGTGGATTCTGCATGTGAATGTAGGCCAACGCAGAGACCATACTGCACCTGTTACAATGCATGTGTGCATGACGGGGACAGTTACGCTAACACTGAACAATAATCTGAATGAATGCTCTCACACTTCACTGCAGACTCGGCATGCTTGGACCACTTTCACTATTCCAACTTAAATGTAATCTTTTTTTTAGCCAGATTTACTATCGAGCATTATGACTGTTTTTTTCCTTCTTCTTCTATTATTAGTCACATTGAGCTTTTTTATTTTTTATTCTCAAAAACACAGCACAAGCATACTGGATTCTATTTAAAAGGAACCTGCAATTTATATATACATGCTTTTTCTACAATTTATCTGCTGCTTAAAAAAGAAAAGAACTTGCAGTTTTGTTATGGGTGGGGGTGGGAGGGGTGGGGCTTATTTGACAGATGTTGGTAGGGAGGCAAACAGGAAATGACAGGAGAAAAATGGACATGACATTCAACGCGTGTCCGTGCAGCTGGAATTAAACCGGGGGACGTTGCTTGTAGCGGCAAGATGTAAACAACGCATAAAAAATGAAGAGTTGCAGACAGAGCCTCCATAAGTGTATGAAGTTTAAAGCCAAATTTGGAATATTTGCAAGGTGTAAGAGGGTTTAGCATGAACACAAGTCAACAAAAAAGCTCCAAGTGATCAGTCATAAGCAGTAAAGACCTTAAAGGACAGTGCAGCAAATAACAGCTACGAAGAATCGTGTTTCCTACAAAGCAATAAAGGCAAAATGGGTAAAGGTACTATATCTAAGACGAACAACACTGACAGACAGTGGGCTAGTGTGGTTACGTAATTCAATTAAAGCATAGGCTGTTTTGTGTGTGTTTTGTATGCCGTCTATGAATTTTCAAATACTGCTAACGCCTCTATCACAACTGTGAAAACACAGCTTGTTCTCTCCGATAGGCTGCAACACATCTTTAATCTCAGAGCTATTTTGGTTCCAATACAAGACTGTTTGGTTTTCTTCCAGCAGCATCAGTGACTAGCACTAGCAGGCAGTAACATTACTGGTCTGCACAGATACCTGGCTGATTAAACCAGTACAGATGGAAAGTTCTTAAAATTTGTGAAATCGTAAAGGACAGTCTGCTCTGGGGCCTGTGCCCCCTCTTCTTGACCTCTGCCCCTCAACTCAGCGGCGCCTCTATCACCACCATCAGCACTGAGAGGGAAGCGGGATGATACGGTACAGCCAGAAATTCCACTCACTCTGCCCTCCCTCTGCTTGGCGAGATGTCAGATAGTCACAGAGCATCACTGGGTGGGTGGGAAGGTGGGGGGAGAGGGTGTTTTATGTTGATTGACCCAGCCGCCCAGCTAATGTTTACTTGTCCCTCTCCAGAACGGAGAGGTTCAAATGTGTGTAAACCCTCACGTCCCACCTCAACTTTCACCGCCGCCACGGCAGCCCACACTCGACCCGTCTGTCGCCAGCTCACCAGGAAGGAGAGCGTAAGCAGTAATTGCTATATAAATTATGTTACACTCTGTGTTTTTCACATTTCCCCCCTCGGCGCTCTTGATGATACGCTGATATACTGTACTGAGAGTGCAGGGTGATAAGTGTGGCTGTAAAAAAAAATAATGTTGGCCAATAAATCTCAGCGGTGCTTATTTTTGTCCGTAAGAAAGGCACACTGTGGATAAAAAAGCAGGAATATGCTGCACATATGCCGCGGTTTAACAAGGTCACGTCGTACAGATGACTGACAGGCGGGAATCTACAGGCAGATTTGTCAAAAATCAGGGGGGTGCATCATTCACCCAGATGCGCACGACTGTATTTGCGCAACTGACGTCCCTTTAGGGACACAGAGCTCACGGCTGTGACTAATTAAGAGGCAGATCCTCTGTGTGTCCACGAGTCCATCTGAGGGGGATAACTCTGCTCACACTGTGCTTAAGGAACAGCAAAAACAAACAAACAAACAAACAAAAAAACAGCGAGCGAGGTGTACATCCGCACAACACCGAGCTGACAGGAGTGCTGGAACCAGAACAATCTGAGGAGGAGGCGGCGGCTGTCAAACAGCAGCTGAAAAAGCAGCTGATGGATTCAGTAAGGTGTGTGATTTCTAGGAAATCTGAGCAGGAACAGTGAAGACCGCCTGCTAAAAAGATGTTAGCAAATACATCCCCAGGCTGTAATCTTCACTCTGTACTTATTTATCCTGCCCATCCAAAAAAATGAGCAAACACACACACACACTCAAAAAAGAAAAAGAAAAAAAGGAGTCTGGTGGAAAAAGAAATTAATCGAAGTTGCAGAATCTGCTTAGAACCTTTTGAATACACACGCAGGTTTTAGTCCATCTACAAATAATCTGCAGCCTTTTCAAGGGATTAAGCCACAAATGCCACCAAATAATCCCTCAGTGATTTATTTCTTTATTTCTTTGCCTTAATGTCTATACACATAATTGTGTGGAAATCTCGAGATGATGCTCAGCTGGCATTTGAGATGAAAGATGACGATGATCAGTTAAAAAAAAGGAAGCTGGTCAACAGAAGGGAGGCAAACCCTTCGATCTGAAACTGGGCTTTTATTTTGACAGTTTTAAGAAACGTTTAAATATGAATACAACTGTCAAGACAGGAAGAGCAGACTCCCGCAGCCACGGACAAGTCAGCGGCCATCAGCGCGTCCCGAAGCCACAGTTCATTTACAGCCGGCCCCTGAACTGGCCCCTAATGTCCCGTGTTATCAGAATGAATCAGCAGTGCTGATAAATTAGCTGCTCGGAAATACACGCAGCGAGGGCCTGTCAGCTAATGTGCGCGCGCGCTTGTGTGATACTCATATGCAATGCTTAATGTTGTGGAACCAATTCTGTCGTTTTCCATTATGTAAATACATTTGCCTCAGCACTATATTTTATGTATTGTCTCCCTTGTCTCAATTACTTGGGCTATTAAAAATCAAGAGGTTATGGAAATGAGATGCAGTTGTCTGTTTTGTAGTTTGATGACAAGTGCAAAGTGTTTATGAAAGCTCGTTATGCATTCAATTGCAGTCGGATACGTCAACACGCTCCGAGCGTTCATCCATATTCCACAATGCAATGGGGTGGCACGTCAGTGTCTTCAAGCATAAACAACACAAACGGTCGTGTTATCATCTGTTATGCGTATAAATAAATAAAAATAAATATTGTTTAAATCCTCCTCCTCCCTTTTTTTATGGAGATGGCAGAAAAAGAGGAGGTATGCAAAAAGCAAAGAGCTTGCGGCCTGTGCCAGAGCAAACAAGTGCTCGGTGATTCAGTTCGGTGTTAATTAGCCAATAAGAATACCTGAGGAAATAACCGGCGAGGTTTTTATTTTTCTTCTTCTAAAGAATCAAAGCATTCACTGACATATCAATAATAGCTCCTTTCTTGATCTTTCAAAATGTCACTTTGCAGCTCTTTTCCTTCTGTGAAGTGCAGCACGAAGGAAGTTGGGGTAAAATTACTCAGCAATCACGGATTAATTTTAACAGCGAGCAATGCTGCGTTTTCACTTATGACCACCTTTTTTTTTTTTTTTTTTTTTAAAAAGAGGAAATAAAA
>VUQG01022201.1:32436-43622 GCA_015106755.1 Etia nguti | reverse complement strand
AAGGAAAAGAAAAACCAAAAAAAAAAAGAAAAAAAAAAAAAAGGAAACAAGTGGACTAAAGTTTCTTTTTCTTTCTTTCTTTTTGCTTTTACCTTTTCTCTTGGATCGCCTCCTCCTCCTCCTTCTCAGCTTGCATTTCACCTGGCCGCCCTGAGCCCCCGACGCGCGGCTGTTGTTTCCAAGTACGGATGCCATCAGCGCAGACCTTTGGAGCGAGGCGCAGGGATAACTTGGACTCGGCGGCTCGATTCTCCTTTGTACTTGTCTGGCGTCAGCCTCCGTTGCTCTCTGATAGCGCTGCGTCCTCGTCTTTGACGAACACTCGGACTATATTTTCGGCTCTTCTTCTTCTTCTTTTTTTATCCCTTCAAACCAGGGAGAGGGGCTTCGCGTCTCGCTGTTCCTGTATCACCTCAGAAACTCCAGCTCGCCTCCAGCTCACACAGAGACTGTTCGCAGCGCAGCGTGGCAGCTCTCAGCAGCACTGATCCCGGCTGCTTCGCTCCTCTCAGCCAGTTTTTGCCGCGCCTCTGCAGAATTTTTGGCATCAGCCACTTTGAATTCAATCATGCAGGACGCCTATCTATTTGCTGCCGAGCTTTCTAATTAGGGTCCAATCCTGGCTGTCTGGGAGGTGTGACATCACCAGCGACACCCACCAGCTCACACCCCTTCTTCACCCAGAGCTGTTTTAAAAACGTTTCGTCTCATTCCACGCACTTTTTAACTTCACTTTTTTTTTTCTTTTTTACATGGCAAGAGAACTGTGTTCTTCCCAGGGAGGGGAGGGGGTCAAAGGTCAGGCCCGGATAGGATGTTTACCATCATCAATGTGGTCTTCTGCTTCCATATTGCCTGCTGCAAACCCAGTCACCACTAACTTGAGGCTCAAAGGAGAGACTGGGATGCAGAATGAGAGGAGTGCTTCTCCTTTCTCTCCTTGTACAGTTGTGTTTGTCTCGCAGGATTTAGGATTTGCAATTTTCTTGTGGGATTAATGTTCTGAAATAAATTCCCTCTCTGTGGTCTGAAGTCATAGATGTCCACGGAAGAAGATTATTCTCAGACGCATTGCTCAGCTGTCTTTTCAAAGTCATCTTTAACAGACTTTATTTATTTTTTTCCATGTAGGTCTTACAAAACTTATTTTATTCTGAAAATCCTGTTTTGACTTTTGCAGGTGACCTTCATCACACATGGCAAAAACTCTTAACGGTGTGTTGTGTCGGTAAAGTTTGAAGATTGTGACATTTTGGCATTTTTGTGTGAAAGCGCAGTGTGAAGGCTTTCACAAAGCATTTGTGGTTTACCTAGCTGCAGGTAATTGTTTTATTCCCCCGGCCTCTGCAGCAGAAGGTCAGGTGTGCGTTGGGAGGAGGCGCTATGGTACTGCCGGACACATTCAGGAGCTCGGAATAAATGCGGGTTTGTTAAGCCCTAATCAAGAATGCATTAAGCTTGTACAGCTGTTTCTTTTTTCTTTTCTTTTTTGTACAGTTGGTGAATAAAGAAAAGAGAGTGATATTTAATACCCAACAAAAAATGGCCTGCTGTTGCCTTGATTTTTTCCCCAAAAGACCCCCTTTACCTTCACTGGGCCCCAGCCGCTTTAGTTTTTATGATAAGAAAAAGAAAAAGCAGTGCTTTTGCTGAAGAACCAGCACGACACGTTTGCTGATGTCAGATTGAAAAGTCACTTTGAGGCTTTGTTGTTGGGTGGAAACATTTCCTCCCAGCCTCAGGGGCAGGGAGAAAGAGAGAGAGAGAGAGAGAAAGAAGAGAGCGAGAGCCGTCCGCCAGGCTGCAGCCTGCCCTCAGGACGCCCACAAATATCCATGTAAATTGCAGTTTAAGAGAAATCAATATAAGTGACAAGTTGCCAATGCCACTATCTGGGGCAGTAATGAAGGTGTGCTGGCGGGGGGGCTGGAAAATACACAGATAACAGCAAACTGGCTGAGTGGGGTGGAGGTACAGGTTAGAGGAAAGTGTGTGTGCACAGAGACACATGCACAGCAAGGTCAGTAAGTGATGGATGCAAAGAACCGCTAACTAACCTGGTTATCTTTATATTCAACAGTACCTATGGCTGTACTACCTCAGTGCTCTACAAACACTATATAGTAACATGTTTCTTTTAACTGTAGTCTACTTGATTGGTGAGAATTGAGCCAGGTAGAATGTAAAACATAAAAACTGTTAAATATCAGTAACAATTACTTTTGTTGTATCTAAGGTTGTATCTATGACATAAATGTTAAAATACAAGCAGCAGGGGACAATATTATTGATTTATCTGATTTTTTTATCTCCATTAATTGACTGTTATGAATCTATATATAAAAACTGTTTACACTGTTCTATTGAAACACACACACACACACACACACACACACACACACACAAAAGGAGCACTGGACTTTCCCAGATAGTCAGGAGAAATCTTAAAGGTACAGGAAGTCCTTTTTTTTTTAAGGTTATTTAATTTCCTATTCACCTTAAGCCTTACCTCCTGAACTGAAGTCAGGGCTCTAACACACAAAAACATGTTTATTTATTCTCAATATTGCAAGAATTACTTATTGTCAGTGACTCTTCTGTCTCTGAATAGCTGACAGCAACCCAGCTAAAGAACAACAACAGGTGGTTATAAGCTAATATTATCTCACCTTATGTTAGGCTTGACTGTCCTGAAAATCACACTTTGCCTCTGATAAACAGGTTAATAACATACTCATATGAGTTTATTCACCAAGTATCTGAGTTCAACAATGTTAGATTCACTTCAAAGTTTCACAAACTGCAGATAAGAGATGCTAACGTCAGCTAACAGATGCTAACATCAGCTAACAGAGGCGAGAGCAGGCGAGATTAAACTTCTTCTCTTACACAAACTTTTAAAAGATGGGGGGAATACCTGCACCAGAGGAGGCTGAGATATCTTGATATTTTTTTTTGGTAGGTGAATAATCCAAAATACATTTCCCATAATGCATCTTAGATCACCCTCCATGCCTGGAAAACATCCAGTTTTTCTAAATTTTAATCCTCTAAGGAGTCCTCTAAGACTGACTACTGCAAAGGAACAAAAACACTGATGCCATGTAAGTCATTTCAGAGCTGGTCACAAAGAATTGTGTCAAGGTTAAATCAGGCCATAAAAAAATATCTCCTCACGTAAAAAAAAAAACACCAAACATGTTATGGAATGTTCCAGTATTTTTGTGTTTACTTATGAGACGTATTTTGCCAAACACTTGGCATTAGTTTGATGTCATATCTATGGATTAAAGAGTTAGATTTAAATTGTGATTACAGCAAACACGTGGCAACGGCTCCTCTTTTTTCCATCATCAAATCAGGCACCTGCAATCTAAGATAAGGAGGCTAATCAGTACATTGCTCAGACACATTCATTTTCTGCACTTTTGATTTGTATATATATAAAATTAAGAAACAGTTGGTTTTCTCTCAGAGTTCTTTTCATCCACCACCTGTGATTGCCCTCTCTCTCTTTTTTTTGTTGCTGTATTCATTATTAGAATAATTAATATAACACACTCACTCGGTGTTCAGGTAAGGTTGTCTCCATGGTAATACATGTGTTGCGCTCTAATCAAAATGCCGTAATTACCAGTTGTTTTTCTTAACTCTCACTTGAGAAACAGTTTGTGTCAACATTGAGCAGTGTTTTAGCCTTGAGACATCTCTGCAGGAGAAATGAAAGCTGCTACGGCTCTCAAGAAGTCTTCAGCCCGTGGTACAACAGCCCAACCTGAATCTCAGCCTGTGTGAAAAATATGAGCCGGTTTTTTCAGTGCTTGCTTTTATGTGTTACCAGTTTTTCGAGCATTGTTTAGAGCGTTCACTTTGCATTGTTGCCTTCAAGTTGTGACATTTTTCGTGTCAATCCCACACCCTTCGACGGCTTTTCAAAAAGAGGAAACAAACACGACCCAGAATATTGTGGTTTTAAATGTGTCGCATGAAACAATGATGCTGCTTGATGGAAATAGCAGGAATTTAGCGAGACCAAGTTAACCTGCTTATCAACCCTCCCAGTTAACATAGTGGAACTGGAAGCCTAGGGAGGCCTATCATCAGTCTCAGGGTGAGTATTGACTTTAAGCTTTACTGATTTTTTTGATTTTTTTTTTTTTTTACAGGCATGGGGTGGTAGTAGTGAAGGTGGGGAGGATTAGGTGGCTGTGGCCTTATCAGGTGCTCAGGCTCCTCACAAGGCGAGCGACTGGGAGACTCACACGCACCTTCATCTCCCTTCCACAGCCGGTTTGCTCCTCAGACTTTAATCCAGCAGCACTTATAAGTCAGGCTGCACTCGCGTACTGTGTGTCGCATCCGCACTGTGCAAATAATGAGCATGTGAGAGCGTGTAAACAGGCTGTAATGTGTAAGATATGCATTTCTGCCTTTATGTTGCAAATGCAAAGTAGGATTGCTGTGATAGTGAATCGCAGTACCTCTGATCTTTTCTAACTTTTAGATCTACAGATAAATTTGTGAGTCAATTTAGGGACACACTTTATGACATCTGTATTTTACAGCATTAAGAAAATATAGCTGGTTACCTTCTATATTTATATTGCAATGTGTTCTGTTGCAGGGAGTTTTCCACACTCTTTAGTTTCATTACCCTGCATGTACTACTTTTCACTTTGCTCATCTATGAAAACCGACATGTATGTTAATTTACCTTGTTATTCTTTTTATCTTCATTCACTTTATATAGTCAGATGCCAAAAATAGCTGTTCATATACATATATATGAACATATATTACACATGTATTTATTCTTCTTCTTTGCAAGCTACATATTTATTGTATAAGACAAAGGAAGCATATTAGCGTCACTGTTTGCTGAACAGTTATTAGAGATACGCATGACACATATTCTAGTCACCCCAACACTAATGGTACTGAATTTTTAATAAAAGATGCTATGTAACCCATGAAACATAAACATTTTATTGCTTTTGCCATTTTGATTACAACAAGAAAAAGAAAAAGAAAGCAAATCCTGTATCCAGAATCATACCTTGTGAGACAGCTCCACCCGCAAACTGCAAAAGCTGCCTGAAGTGCCATGTGTAATCACTGTGTACAGTCAATTGCAGTCAATTGCTGTGCCAAGCCTAATCGCTGTGCGCAATTGCTGTTATTTTCCTTAGAAACATGTACAGTAAATAAGCAACGTTATCAGTGAAATCAATAACAAATACAAGTTCACACATTCTTGACAAATTATAAATCTTTGGTCGTTATAAACATAACATGAGCTAAAAGCACGCACGTTAAACGGACGTTAAATGCGAGGATAACTGACAGATCTGCAGGAATGCACACGTAAATTTGAGATCAGGTACTGCACATAATATAATTTTTTAAGGATCTGAATGCTGGAAAAATAATTCCCAAATCTCATAGATGTTGACAATGTGTTTTTTTGTGTCTAGTAGGGAATAGACACACATACATATGCTACGATCATTACAGTAAAGATTATTAAAGCCTCGAAACATATTTTAAAATTCAAAGTTTCTTAAAAGACACTCACAAATATGTGACGTGGTCTGAGACCACCCCTCCTTGGTGATACCAACACCAACGAGGTGATTCAGCACATTTCCCCATGTGTTAGGTTACCTGAATTGTCCTTCCATCTAAATTATACCATTAACATGCAAGAATTGCCATAAAGAAGATATTAAAAAGCACATATAACGGTGGGAAGGACATTTCAGGAGTTTAACAATGTCAATGATATTAAATTTCCAAGCACCAAGAAGACCAAATCCACAAGAGCGTAAACACAAGAAAAGGTTAGCGACCAATTAAATGTCAGTCAAATCAAGGCTGAAACACGGCACTCGAAGAAATCTGAACAGATATTTGTATGAGAATGCTAAAATCTGAAAGATGGAAGTAGTACCGCCCCTGCCCGCAAAGAGCCAATCAGCAATAAAAAGAGGGGAAATATATTAGCCCATCCTGTTGTTGTGTTGATACATGTGCACAGTAAGTGGTTCCCAACTGTTTCAGCAGTTAACAAGTTGTTAAAGTGTGTGCTTGCAGCGTCTGAATCTAACTTGCAAGTAAAATCCCTTTTTGAAACATATTCTGTGGCAAAGCAACAATTCTTAAAATTCTTTTAACTGTGTTTTTATGTTCCAGCGACCACTGACCAAAAATCCAGTGATCAAATGTTGCATCAAAATACTGGGCAGTTAGCTTGCAGTACTGTGGTGAAGTACTGTGATCACAGTTAGATTACATCAAGTGTAGCAAAGATTAATTTGCATTTAAGCCGATGATGCTTAGATTCATTCCCCGAGTTCAGCCTATATAACAACTTTATAGTGTCTAGTATAAAGACAGTATAGTATACTGTCAGTGTAGGGGATGGAAATCTGCCAAGGTAGCATGTGAAACATCTGCTTACACGTTGTTGAATTCATCTGTGTAAATCCAGAAAGACCAGCAGGTCAGCTTGATCACTGCTTGTACTGGAGCTCACATTAGAAAATATTGTTAGTTGTGATTCTTTTCCCTATGCTGAGCCATTACAACAGGGTCTCCCTTTAACCCTTAACTGTTGTCATTTTTCTGTTTAGGTGTGGCTACGAGTCACCCGTCACCATGGAGGCAACAGAAAATTGTTATTTTTTTCACTGCATGTGTCCTACGTAACAGATTCGAGGTACAGTTTAGATTGGAATGACATTTGTATTCACATGTGCTAACTCATGTACTAGTATTACATTATATTAGGTATCAGGTATCAATAGTGTTCCCTTCTTCATTTGAATGCAACAGAACGCTTGTCTGAAATTAAATAGGCAACCTTTCTTTGGCATAGGAAAGCTTGCCTATGCTGAAAAATGGCTCTGACTGATATTAACATGCAGTAAATAACACCCCAATTCACATTCGGGTGTAAGAATCTGCATTGAAGACCAGTCACATCTGATGTTTTTATCTCCACAAAAGATCTGCCTAAGCACACATAAGCTTCTGCATGCAGATCCCACCAAGAAACAGATGCATGAAACAGGTGGGCATTTTGATAAGCTACATACTTCAGAAAACAAGTTTCAAGTGATGACAACACGAGGAGAGGAACTGACATTTGTCACAAGCTGCTTTTTTTTAAACAACCGAATAAGAAATCCAGCTCCAGCTGTGAATATGATCTGACTTTATGTAGAAGCGAGATAAACAAATGCTTAACAGCATCTGTAAAGCAGGCTTTTGGATGTTCCACTTTCCACTTTCAGTTTCCAGAGACGGCAGAATGAACGAGGAGCACGAGGACAGGTAGCAGTGACAGGAAACTGACTTCACAGCTTTTACAAGTCTTCCCGCCGACTCTGAACACACCAGCAAATGGAGGTAATGCATTGCACAAGAATGGATGCGACCAGGTAAATACTGTCAGATACTGAGTCCACATTTACAGTCGCAAAACATGCCAGTCGCTAGTCACAAACTGTTAGCCCACACCTTGTTTCAAGGTTGTTCTACACAGCCATATTAAAAATCTGAAAGTGACATTGAGCATTTCGTTTGACAGCACACGGCTACAGCCGGGGGGGGCTAAATTCTCGCTGATGAACTGCCGGCACTGCACCTTTTCTTCAGCAACAATCTCCTTTGAATTACCCCCCCCCCAACCTCACCCCACCCTTCTTAAGTGACACCCATTAATCACATTAGGTCTTTGGAAGAATTGTCTGCAGAGCGTCAAGTCTTGGCTGACCCCAGCATTTGGAGAGTGAAGATAAAGACATTGCACTGACAGCTCTGAAATGGCCCCTTTTTCGTGGGTCAGCGTTCAGGGGAATATGAATATTATTATACATAAAAGAGGGAGAAAACAATTGAGTTTTTACTTTAGAGGAAGTAAATGACATTGGGAATTCTCAGTCTTTCTGCTGCTATAGATAGATTGGCGGGCCAGGATTCAAATTAGCAAAGTTTTCAGAAAGCTCCGTGTATTGATTTAATATGTGCTACCCAAATATATGAGCACAAAGAGCTCATCACTAAAGGAGTCCTCTCTAATGTTACGGCTGTATTACTTAGTCTCTATTTTTTGCTATCTGGAAACCAAACATATCCTGACATATAGGTTAATAAAATACTCTGGGAGTCAGTGGCGATTGTCTTTAATATTGGATTCCTTAATTTCTGAAAGCATTGAATATTATGGCGCTCTTTGTGAGTCTACATTCCAATCAAAATGTCTCTCTGAATAAGAACTAAAATCATTGCCCTTAATGTCACGAAACATTATCAGCTCTGTGGTTTAGTACAATGGAGCCATTGTGTTCAGCGGTGAGGGGAGCTTATCAGTGAAAGACAGCAAAGGAGAAAGGGACGGAGGAAATGAACAGAATAAAAGTAAATTTGATCTCTGATTTGCAATGGAGAGTTACTTACAGTGCGGGATTAGGACACCTTGTTCAACCAAAATTAAAATAATTTTCTTGCAAAGATATCAGTACATGTGTTGCTGGTTGCTCTGACTTTTGTAAGCGGGGTATCGCGCATTTTTTATTTTCATGAAAAGTTTAAATTCATCACATTGACTTACTTAGATTAGATCCACAAAGGATTGCGTTTATTTGTTCTCCACTGTGAAACATCCATTATTAATCTAGATGTAAGAGACTGAGCCTGCACAACTTATTCACACTTTAATTATTCATTATTTGATGTTGCTTTTAATAAGAATATTGAATAAAATAATAAAAAGAATCTTCTCAGGGTAGCTACCCATCATTAATGGCTGTAAGGTAAGAAAGTTCATTTTCTACATCTGCTTAGTGTTTCAACTGACAGTTTGACTTTTTACTCATAAGAAGTTCCTTTTCTCATCTCTTGGTTTGTAGGACTTTAGTGCTGCTGCACTGCATTTACAATACGGATGTGGTTTCTGGGTCTGAAAAGTGAAGGCAAATGAGGAAGTGCCTCATGGGAATGAATGTGCATTCTTTGTAACAGCCAGCAAACAGCCAAAAAGTTCCAAGTGCATAGAAATCATCGAGAAAATGACTTTCCTTATGAGTTGAGTTTAGTCTTCTTCAGTACAGTATGATGTTATTTTTTTAATCATGGTTTAAAGCATGCTTCTATAAATTTGCAGTGTCCTCACTTTTTTAGCCAGAGCCAACTGACACCGATAGTCTTTGGTTAAAATAAATAAATAGAAAAAACAATACTGAGAGTGAAACGCTAAACCTGAGGCTTAAAAACTAGAGTTTAAAAACCACTCATGTTAGATTTTAATAATAGCATCATAATTAATCACAGTAATAAAATAAAACCCTTCTTTTGTCTGCTCCTGTGGGGTCCCCACAACAGATGCCATGTTTTTGGGATGCAACCCTGACAGGGCTTTGTGTCTTCTCCTGGTCTTAAATCAGGATTTATTCATGTATGAGGCAAATGTGTTAACCACTACACTATGGAACAACACCAATAATAAAATAGCACAGTACACTCCCATGAAGTGACGAAACCCCAAAATTCGCTACTTATATGACTAACATTAGCTAAATAGCTTACACTTTCTACTTGCTTACGACACTTTCTACACTTTTACTACACATTGAGATATTTTACAATAAAATATGTCAAAGTATTAACAGTGAAAAGCTAAATAAACTAGGAAATGCAGGTAGCATTTTGACACCTGGAAGAAAATGACACTTTGCAGGTGTCAGTAGCTGTCATTTTGACTGGGTAAAAAGTAAGCTAGGTAAACACAGGTATTACTAATCACTACTCAGGTTCTTCATTAATGTAATTAGTATCACCTGTGTTTACCCACTTTTTCACATTAAAATGGCCACAATGGGGAAAACTGTGCCAAATTTCAACTGCATTTTTTGGAGATGTGAAGAAACTCAACTAACTACAACCACAGTAGTTAGGGCTGGATCAGGTGACCCTGAATCCTCCCTTAGTTATGCTGCAATAGGCGTAGGCTGCTGGGGGATTCCCATTATGCAATGGGTAGTTCTTCTTCAGTCACCTTTCTCACTCACTCTGTGTTAATAGACCTCTCAGGACTGAATCATACTTGTTATTAATCTCTGGCTCTCTTCCACAGCATGTCTTTTATCCTGTCTTTGTTCTCTCTCCCCAACTGGTCAAAGCAGATGGCCCAGCCCCTTCCTGAGCCTGGTTCTGCCGGAGGTTTCTTCCCGTTAACAGGGAGTTTTTCCTTCCCACTGTCGCCAAAGTGCTTGCTCTTAGGGGGTCATATAATTGCTGGGTTTTTCTCTGTATGTATTATTGTAGGGTCTACCTTACAATATAAAGCACCTTGAGGCGACTGTTGTTGTGATTTGGCACTATATAACTTAATAAATTAAATTGAACCACCAAGCTAACGTTCATATGGTCCAGCTTGGCTAGTTTCCTTTTTCCTGCCTCTAACTCTGTAATTTCAGACAACATCACTTAAACCTTACTACATTTCTTGAAAGCAGTATCTCTGAGTAGTGTCTCCATCAACCTGTTCCCACTAAGCTAAAGTGCATTTCCAGTGTTCAGTTTACTCTAGGCCTTTTATTAATTTTGCCTGTATTTTATAATTTTTGCTCAGTTAATTGCAAATGAGCTACATTTGCAATTAACACACTGAAAATGCGTTAGCCCTTGGAAAATCTATTATGGCTTTGGTATGTTAGGTAGTGTTTCCATAGATATGCTGCAGGACTTCATTGTCTGATTTCAGTCTCATTAAAATTAGTACATTCTATAGTGTTGTTTTTTTAATTGTTATTATTCTTATTGATGCAAGAAAAACAAGTTTAAGCTCAAGCTACATAATTTCATGTTTGTTCCTGCTGTCACTGGTGTTTTCAGGCAGATGGAGAGTGATATCTGCACAGACAGATGGAGAAAGCTGCTGTAGAGTTCCTGAAGGTAAAGATGCTTGTTGTGCCAGGTCTGATCAGGCTGAATTCTGCAGCCAGAAGGGAAATGATGTACAGCTACATTTGTTTTTGTTGTTTCTTTTTCTTTCTTTTTTTTTTGCTCATCGGCGTCAGGCAGGTAAAGTTCTGGAAACTCCCCTGACCTCCCTGATGGCAGATTTCAAGTACAGACCATATTCTGTGAATTTAAAAAAAAAAAAAAAAAAAACCCCCCCGAGG
>VUQG01022201.1:13930-32416 GCA_015106755.1 Etia nguti | reverse complement strand
AAAAGACCATATTCTGTGAATTTAAAAAAAAAAAAAAAAACAGCCCTCTGATGCTCTGTTGTGGACATGCGTAGCACAGTTTTCCTGGCACTGTGTTTGTTTTACACCTCATGCAGACATTATGAGGTGTTCTGGCTTTGACCTGACAACCAAGAGGGGGACAGGGATGTATGTTTGGGAAAAAAAAATCAAATGTCAGCAGAGCTTAGTTCTGATCAAACATCCTGTTCAAACTGATAACAGCCTGGATGCTGCAGCCGCTCTGGAACTGGCTGTAACTGAAAATGAGCAAAAGAAAATCAAACAAACACTGATGCTCTCATGCATGTCTGATTTTAAAAATGATTCACTAAACCTGCCTTTAACTAACCCACAATTGCACAGTTGCACATCCACATTTGGATATCTGCTGCAGAGTTGCACAAAGCATCGACATCACCGCATGGGAAAATTAGTAAACAGGGGCTTATCGTTTTCCAAGAGATCCTAAAGGCCTTGAAGCTCAGCTGTATTCCATTTTGAAGACAGAGATTAATTGCCTCTTTTCCACCCCGACAGTAATCCTTGAAACTGCCTCTGCTCGGTGCAACAGCGTCTCGGCCTAACTCTGCGCTTCTCACACAGACCAAGGATGCCACCAGAAAAAGTCAAACAAACCCCCCCTTAAAATTGCACACAGATTTTTACTACATCACTAATATCCGCCTCATTAGCACTTTAAAGCTAGCATTCAGAATTACTTAAAGTCTTGCAAGTGTTTGTAGTATTACAGAGTCACAGTTGTGAGAGCGGTAGGAGGGTTGGTAAGTAACGATCACGCTTTGCTCACATTATTCGGCAAGGAATTGAGTTTGTTAATCTCACAATGCAAGCAGAATTGGAAGCTCGGGTACAGCAAGTCTAAGCACTTGAGGATGGCCAACTCTAATACCTCCTGGAATAAAACCGAGATCAGGCAGGGCGCATTTGTTGTTTTCCTGTGATATTTGCAGGTCTTAAAAAAAATCCAACCAGCAAAGCGCAGTTTTAATTAATTCCCCCCTCCCGTCTTTGTTCGAGAGACCGTGCTTGCGCACAATGGCAGCATATGGTGCGCCCTGTTTCGTAAATCCTTGAAAATCCAGATCGCCGTGGGATTTATGAATGTAACAGATGAGGTTTTGATGATTATGAGGTTGCTGATGGTCATCAGCACCGGAGAGGTTGTGACTTCGACTCGACAGCGCAGCATATGCTGGGTGTGGTTGGTGAGAGGTCATCCAGATCTTCTGCCAGCGCCGGCCATTTCATTACTCCAACAGATGGCTGCAGGGATTTTACCATTAAAATATCCTCCTGCTGAATCTTTTTCGTATTGTCAAAGTTATCAGGCTCGCACTGCTTCGTCACCGCTGACATTAAACACATTGTCACTTTCGAGTCTCTGCTTTCATGAAAATAAGACTTTAAGTAGTAAAATGAAATCAGTAAGTTTTTGACTAAATGAGCATCGATCTTGCGGCGGGCACATGAAATATTATGTGTTTTAAGATTAATGAGGATTAGGGTTATAGGATGCTTTTCACTGCATTTGCCAGAGATGAATCAAAGGCTGATTGGAAGTTACAAAAAGCTCTCAGAAACCAAATCCTCCCTCGGCAATTAACTTTGTATGCACTGAGGACGTGGCAGATTTTGATCTTGACTTTGCGGGAATCAGCTGAGTGATTTTTTTTTTTCATTTTCAACCACAACGGCATCATGTTATCGCTGCATTGGCACTGATTACAAGGCCCCATTGACCAGGGGTGCATGCGTTTCTGTCCTCCAACGATGCCGGTGCATGAATAGGGTGTAATCAATCTTTGATCCAATCAGAGGTCGGTGTCTGGGTGACTGACAGAGAGGTCTCTGTGGGACTCTGATGAGGCCAGAGTTAAAGGGCTCTCAGGGGACGGGAGGCCATGACAAAGAGATCCTCTGAGCAGCAGTGACTCACTGAAATGAATATAGTGAGTGCTGCTGAGCATCTATCTGCTCTGTCTGTCCAGCCCCCAAAAAACTTTTAGAATACTTTTAAATGAATTATTTTAATTTCGTAACACATTTGTTTCAAATAAAAAAATACTTCTAATAATTGCAAATGCACAATAGCACATAAATAAAAAGTCTTTCTAGTAAGAAAATACTACTAACCTCACAATTCCTGCTACAAAGATGTTGTTTGCATTTAAAGCACTGCGTTTGCTATCTTTTCTGCAAGCCTGCAGCTTTCTGCATTCTATATACAGTAAGAGAACATGATGATTAAAAACAGCAAGCAGCCAATGAAGCCTCAATAGCATGGTTTCTGCATCTTCTGGATGCTACAAATAGCACCTTTAAATAACGCACCTTCCATATATGATCCGAAGTGTGTCTGCCTAAACTTTTAAGAACAGCTCTTTATAAGAGCTCAGGCGCTGCTGTAATGGACTAAATATTTACTTTGTCTTTAAATAATGAGAACTTTCTGAGCGGATGCTCCTGGAAACAAGCACTCCCTCACAAGAAAATAGCATCCACTCCCTGCATACAGCTCTGTAACCGGTCCTGCTCCATCACGGCACCAAGTCACTGCAAAGCAGCAAGCTGTAGTCGGCTGAAAGAAAACAATTTAAATGCAGGATTCTGGTTAATGGTGCAAACATTTAAACCATGCAGGGCTTGTCCTTTGAAACAATTGTGTCTATAAATATTGAGTTAAAAGAAGAAAATGCTGAGGACTCCATTTTAACTGTGAACTGTTGTGTTACTTTGTGTGTTTACAATGAATTAATTTTGGATCTAATTTTTTTCCCCCCCTGAACATAATGATGGTATGAAATGTTGTGGACTCAGTCAAAGTGTTGCTTCTGTTCATATTTCTGGTTGAGCCACATGAATGCGATGGTTGAAAGTCAGCTCCTCCATGTGAACAGTAGATGGTGGTAGTAAACACTTTTACATGAAGCTCAGATGGGGACAGCAGACCATCACCTCTTTCACATATACAGCAGAACCTACTTTTTATTTAGCTCATGTTTTATTCATTTATTTATTTATTGAAAGCATTCTTTGGTAATCTAATGAGGTTTAAATAAATGTTTCCACTTCTAACTCACCTTTATTCACATCCGCGCTGATCAAAGACAAGTGTCATTACTTTCCCTCAACTCTGAATAACAATCAGGCGTGAAGTCTACACCGTGTTCGACAAAACGCAGGAAGTGAGAGACAGAGCTGCTAAATCCCCCAAGTTAAGCTCCTCACCTCCTCCTCTGAAGCGCCACTCTTTCATCAGCCTGGTTTTATCGCTGCGTCAGAGACCGGCAGTGTTTGAAGTTTCAAGCTTTTCCTCTTCGCTAAAACCGCACATCGAGGTGAGCGCCAGCAAAGACTAGATCCCTGTCAAAACGGACCAACGGGCTCACGAAAAGCAGGGTGGGAATTCAGCTGGGCTGTCGTTTGACATGCCAGACATGCATGAACGTTGCTGGGGTTTGTTTTTTGTCTGCAAACGTGGGGGAAAAAAGGAAAACTAAATGCATGGGCACACAGTGATGAAGAGAGTCCGTGTAGTTTGACAAGGGAAGGGGAGGAAAGCACTGCCGATGGAAAGTGAAGCTGGCAGATCAATAACTGTGGGAACCAAAGCCCTGTCAGAGACAATAGAGTACAAGTACCAGACTAACAGTGTAATGTAGACTTCAAACGAAAATGCCATTTTTTAAATGCAGCTGTCCAATTAACATTGTCCTGCTTGGAGATACTGTTTTGGCAGTAGTTTAAATTTAGGACCACCAATATTAATTAATCAATTAATTAGAAAATCTAACCATAAAGCTGCTGAAATCAGTGTTCTGCAAATAAAAATGACTTTAATTGTAACTTTTATCCAGTCTTCCTCCCCTCACCCCCATCTGGTTGCAGCAGATGGCCGCACCTCCCTGAGCCTGGGTCTGCTGGAGGTTTCTTCCTGTTATAAGGGAGTTCTTCCTTTCCACTGTTGCCAAGTGCTTGCTCATAGGGGGTCATCTGATTTTTGGGCTTTTCTCTGTATTATTGTATTGTCTTTACAATATAAACTGCCTTGAGGTGACTGTTATTGTTATTTGGCACAATATAAACAGAAGTGAATTGAATTAAACTGAGATTAAGTTAAAATTGAATTGAAAACATGAGAAATTGATGAACTCATAGAAAATAATCAGCTGGCTCCTAACGATTCATTATTGTGTCTTTTAACTCTTTCATGAGAACTGCTTCATTATTGTGGTTTACGTCTAAGTAGAATAAGGGCTAGCTGCAATGATGTTTTTCTGTGCTTTTCAGTGTTGTGGTTAACATGTTACACTCTTACGTGCAAAAGATCCCCCGTTCGAAACCAGGAGGAGATATAAACCCAACATGGGTGGGCCACTATGTCCACTATGTGCTGGTCCCAAGCTCACATAAAAAGGATGGTTGCATCAGGAAGGGTTTTGTTTGGAGTGATGTAGGGAGGTCTGGACCTGCCCCTTCATTTGGAGAATGCTCCATCTACATGTGTTTTCCACAGCCTCCCACTCTTGCTTTGATTTCCTCCCACTGCGTGTTGGCTGATGCCACAAATTCCTAGTTGACTGGAAGAAAACCAGCTGGCTTTCTGCAAATGTTCACTGACGCAGCCATTGGTTACCATTTTCCTGTTCCCTTACTTTGTATTTCTGTATTCTCTTCTCCTCTTTTTGTTGGTGGGCTAAGCTTGTACAGTCATCACTTTTTTAAGTCTTGTGCCACTGTTAGGCATATCTTCGCAACGCTGACAGCAACAGCGCTCTTTCTCATTGTTTATGATTCATGACCAATTAGATGAAACTGTAGATACACCAGGCAAATATATGAATTTAACTGACATGTGAATGACTTTAGAATTTCTGCAAACGCATTCGATGTTGCTGAAGAAACCAGAAATCCATTTAACAGACAGTTGCATACAGGCATGCAGATGTTGTGGTGGAAGAAGGATTGCTTAAAACTCTGTTCTGCTTTTTCTTTACTTGTTTCATGAAAAGCTAAAGTTGTCTTAACTTTAAATTCTCAAGAGGAATATCATCAAAATAGTCCCAGTAAACAAGGCTAATGCCGAGGCAGGATGTTCTCTTTAATCTGTAATATATGTATACAAAAGAAGGGCCCAAAAGCATCTCGATGCGTGTCTTTGAATTGACAGCGCAGAGGGATAGTACTCTGGTTTGGGAATTCTTTTTTTTTTTTTTTTTGCCTCTTTAGATGGAATTGATTTCTTCAAAGGCGACTGTTGTTTTTTAATTAAACACTGAACTGGCTAATTGTGAAATTGATTCAGGTTGTGTTTTTCACTGTGTAGAGCAATATACGGGTACCTATATCTATATTTATCAGGGAAAGTAAAGCAGCTTGCACTCCCTGCCTGTCTTGCTCTTCCTAATTCCCGTGGCACACAGATATCCAGGAACACACACAGGCAGTTTAGGCCATTTAATGCTGTAATCCCACAACTCTTCAAAATGTTTTGGAAGTTTCTCAGTAAGCTATACATATAACTGACAGTATGAGAGTCTTTTACTCACAGCAAACCCTGTAAGCTCATCCTCAAAGTAGCCTGATAGTCTGTATCAACAACAGGATTATACATCGGACCGATCCAAACTTCAGAAGTGATTTGCACTTAGTTTGCGTGTTGCTCCTAGGTTGCATGGACAATTGAGCTATAATTGTGTGTTATGTAGACGCATCCATGATAAACCTTTTTTCTTTTCCCTTGCCAGTAAGATTTATGTCGTGGGTGAGGTTAAATTTGCCTTAGAAAATCACATAACAAACCTCCATATCTGCCTTTCCCGAAGGCTAAAGTTACCTTCCAAGGCTCTATATTTCAGCAGGGCATTTTGCCACTGGATTAATCATCAGTCTTTAAATTATTCATTGCTTATCCAATCTTGAAAAACTGTCCTTAGTTCAATGTAATTCCATAATTTTGCCAAGAAAAATGGCCCAGTATGACACTGCCTAGGGCATCCTGGCAATGGTCCACTGGCTCCCCTTGATCTCTGCACAGCAGTTCTTCTCCTTTTCAGAAAGACTGCTTAATTCTCCAAAATATGCAAACAGTACTGTCCAATACTCCAAAGTTTGGTATTGATCCGACCCCAAGTAAATACATGGCCAGTATTGGGTTTTTAGGAGACCTGGAATGTAATTGTGTCTAAAGCACTTTGGATCAACTTTTATCATTTAAATTCAATTGCTACGTGCTATAAATAAAATTGTCGTGACAGTCAACACAAGAAAGTTCAGACATTTTTCAGTATTAAAAAAACAATTCAGTGGGCTTCATACTGAACTTAGAGAATCGAAACAAAGAATCGATTGTCGATCCAATACCGATAAGAACGTTGGTATTAATACTATCGATATATGGGTCGATCCACTCGCCCCTATGTGCAAATAATTCAGCTGTTCAGTGTGTTCAGCTGAGGTGGTCTTAAAGCAGAAATAATATCAGTGGTTGTTTCGAGTTCAAAAGGCCCATTCCAAACAACTCAGCAATATCTGAAGGAACTAAAGCCCACCAGATATCAATTTTCTGAGTGTAAATAAACTCTTCCACTGGTATGAGGGCCAGTATTTTCTATATATACTGCATACATACAGTATGTTGGAGAAAGTGATGGTATCGCCATAGCAGTGTATCTTACAAGCTAGTTAATAACTTAATGTGAACACATTGCGTGTCTGGACACTGTTGCACATTTTTTGGCAATATGTTATTTTAAAAACAAACAAACTAACAAACATGAAATTATCTTTAATAGCAATAATTATAATTTTCCCTGCTCAACTCTGTGCAAAAGTCACAGCACAACACTGTATATGGATGGTGCGACACTTACCATTGGTATGTTAAATGTCATAAGTTTGCTGTCAGTTTCACTGTCAGTTGACAAAAAACACGCACAAACCAATGCGTAATGTCTTAAATGATTGATTCGCTTGTGGAATGAATGCAGCTCCCTCCATCCTGCTAGGCCGCACAAGGACACAGATGTGTATGTGGCAGTGACTGGAGTCTCAAGAGGAAAAAGCAGTCGAAGTAGAATGCCCGCCAGTAAGCTAATATCCCGTCTATTATTTTTATTTTCCTTCCCCATGTCATGCAAGAATGAAGTAAGAAACCACGAGGGATTCGTTTTAACCACTTTAATTTCAGCGTGAGGCAAATGAACCGGCATTCCTTCTGTCTGATGTTTTGACTGGGTCAGATCTCTCGTAGCCGCTGACCTGTTCCTTTGAGAAAGCGCAGTGAGACACCATAGGGTTTGCAGTCAGGAGACAGACATGACAGCGCCGTGTTAATGCTCGCGCTGTTAAATCTGTGGGGAAATAATCCCTTGTTTGTTGGCTGCACACTTTCCTCCAATTAATCACAGCCCCTCTCAGCGCTCGGTTAAATGGTTGGAATTTAAAATAATGTCAAGGAGTCAAGCTTATTTATTCCCGCCAAACATTTTAAGACTTCAATCAACTGTCCCCTCAGCTGCTCTCCCGTGGTGAGAGGCGCACACGTACAAGCGGAGATGATTTAGTCCTTCCAATGAAGCATCGTAAATCACCCAATAAACCTCTCTGCTTGGTCATGGCTGAACTTTTCAGATTCACTGTTAGCCTTCCTGTCATGTTATTGCGGCGGAGTAATTAACCTGATGTTGCTACAGGGAGAAAAAAGTGCCACTGGTGCACATTGAGATCAGTGAGTGATCATTTTTGCAGTGCACTGCTTGTTTCACATCACTTAAAAAACAAAACAACCCCAAAAAATCAAAACTCTTACACATGTAAAGTCAACTGCATCACTCCATGTAGACTCTAGCTCTGCTGCTGTTAGCTCAGTGTTTAACTTCAGGTGACTGGGCAGATTTTCTGGCACTTTGATATACCCCAAATTCCAGCTGCGAAGCATGTGAAGAATGATTGAGTAAACACTGAGATTTCATCCCAAACAAAGAGCGAGCAACCACAAATCTCACTGCTGAGAGGAAATCATTCTCACCTAAATCCCACCGAGACTAAAAAGGATTCAAGGATTACAGCGAGCGCCCACTTAGCTTTAATCAAAGTGCAAAGCTGTGCAGGCTACCGTTGTCCCTGTTAGACGTTAAAGAAACGAACCGAGTCCCCACGTGTGCTACTTTAGCAAAGGAAACATCTTCAGATGTATTTCGGCTCGTCCTACATTTCTCAAAACGTTCACCTTTTCTCATGTTTCCCTTGTGAGTCATTTATATGTGAAACCAGGGCAGGCAAGAATACTCTCCGCCGATCACTCTCCACCCTCTATTTTCTAAGCTCGTGTTTGTGTGTTTTTGCTTTGGTTGTTTAAAGAGTTTCTGACATTTTCCTTGTTATCCCGCAGCGTTGTGTATGCGTGTGATCTCCGCACAGAAGAATGTGCATCTAGGCTTGTTTTTTATCAAACGATGAAACACGGTGTATTTATGCACACGTCTCTTCTAGCTACGGCATATGTTTTCACTTTGGATCTTACTCTACTACTTCTTACCCCGACATCATTACTCTCTGCTTTAATCCCTCCCCACCTCTCTTTTTACCCACAGTTTCCTCCAGGGATGTGACTTATGCTGCACCGACTCTTTGTACATACAGCACAGGTATCTCTGAGAATAGACGCCAGTGTCTTTCTTGGTTCTTCAGGGAGCGGGGAAAGGCAAATGGAGCCCTGAAGCTTTCTCACAGGCACAAAACCAGAAGAGGAAAAAAGGTAAATATGGATTATTGCGCGGCATGAGCGCAAATAGGCAGCAGGTAAAAGAGTAACAGTCATAAAACTCAAAATGAAAATTAAAGGTTCACTTTCTAATAACTTCAAATTGTAAATAAGATAGAGAGAATGAAAATCTATTCTAAAACATTAACCCGAGGCCAAAACAAGAATAACTTTTGTTGTGCGTATTTTTTTTTTTTTTTTTAAATTGACAGTGTTTTGAACTTACCACAGACATAAATCTGGGGTTTGGTAAGTGTAAGCACAATTATTTTTTATTTTGTTTCATTGTATTTGAAGGACGTTTGGCATCAGCAACCATTGATTGCAAAAAAGATGATCCATCACCTTCATCACGTTCTTACAGGATATATCATATGATCACAGCTAAGTAACAGTAAGAAAAAAAAATGAAAAACACATTTTACAAATAAGATCTGGAGCTCAGAGTTCTCGGGAGGTTTGTTTGTATGTTTAATGGGATGTAATGTATGTAATAGGAAACCAAGCAATGCTGTTTGTCAGATAATAGCATTAAGAACGCTGCAAAGGGCAGCACAAAGAGAGTTGACAAGTACAGTTCTGTGACTTGAATTAGCAGAGCTGCTCCCTAGCAGATAACTGTCTGCTACTTCTTGCTGTCTTGGTCTCTACCTGTTAGTGTCAAAAAGTGAACTGGAGAAGCTGGTTGATGTCTTCTTCTCCTCCTTCTTAGACTATTGTAAGGCTTTATTTTTTGTCTGTCTAAAGCATCTAATAATCACCTGTCGAAAATATTGCTTCAAGCCTTTCAACACGCTTTCATAAATTCACCCCAGCGTTAAAGCATCTGCACCGGCTTCCAGTCAAGTTTGGGTATCAGTTTAAAATCTCGGTTCTTACTTTCATGGTCTTACTTCTACGGTCGATCAACTCCAAACTTATTCTCCAAACGGGATCCTTACGTCCACAGATAGAGGTCTTCTTGTGATTCCGTGTGCCCCAAACTAATGGGGGACTGTGCATTCCAAAACCTGAGCGCCAAAACTTTGGAATAATATCACTAACTGCTGACTCTGGAATGTTTAGTAATGAGGAAATTTCACGACTGGATTCTATGGACATTCTTTCACGGTACCACGCTGGAATTCACTGAGCTCCTGAGAGCGACCCGTACTTTCACAAACGTTTGTAGAAGCAATCTGGCCCATAGAAGTGAACACCTGAATTCAGTGCTTTGGATGGGTGACTAAGTACTTTTGGCAATATAGTGTGGGTGAGTAATTTTTGTGTTTTTAGTTGCAGCCATATTGAGCAGCAGTTTAATGTGGCTGGAAGTCAAAGCCAAGTTCAGATTCATTAAAAACAACCCAGTTTGAAACAGTGGGATAATCAGGGGTAGAGCCATGCATGGCAGACTAAATGATCTCTGCAATGTTTTAAGATTAACTTTTAAAGACAGATTTTGGCAATACGTCTTTAAAAGTTGTGACTTAGAAACTAAGAATAGCCCATAACAGCCCATAGTGTGGAACATTTAACAATTCAGTGCATTTAATACATACACTTGTGTAAAAGCTAAACACATATAAAGGTTAAGTTCAACTGTATTAGCACCATAAATAATGTTTTGCAGTTTCTTTAATGCAGAGTCGCCTGAGTCATTTGAAGACTTTAACTCTTAAAAGTTACATGTGGGTAAATCAACTCAAAATGTTCCACGAGCCTACCATCACCTCTTGGACTCCAAGACATTACAAAACTTTCTTGCGATCTCTCTCTCATTAGCAATAACCCAATGACAATGTTTCAGCCCTGAGATTAGGCCCACCTCTTCAAAGGAAGCTGCAGTGGATAGCTGTACTGAAAGTGATCAGGCTGCACTGGACAAGAGGATCACTTTTAATGAGCCTCCCCTCTGTTCCCACTAACCAGGCAGCTCCGCCTGAAGACTGCCTCCCAGTCCGCTGGGATGAAGCCTGATGTCCAGCCTGCTGGGATGGGTTTGTAGCAGCTGAGGTTTCCTACATATATTGCTGTTTTCTCCCAGAATGGGTGCAGGAGTTCTCAGTGGATCTCAGAAACTTGTACAATATGTACTCATAGCTTCGCTGTACACCTGGAGCTGACCCCCACAATTTTGCAGGTCATTGCACCAACCTTCTCTGGCGTAACTGTAATTATACAGTCATTTATCAGGGAACAGGTGGTTAAAGACTAAACTATGACTATTAAGTTATTTTTATCTTATGTCACTGCTGAAATGCACCAGCACAAAAGCAGATGAGTAATTAGAGTCATTAAAAGATGATGCATTAGGAGCCTGATAAAGTCTTAAAAATGTAATCTTCTTTTTGTGAGTGTAACATTGAAACAAATGTGCAAATACTCAAAGGAGAAATTAAAGTTTAATTTATTACGTATGACTTTTTAAAATTATATTATTACTTATTTATTCCCTGTAGAAACTCTTTTATTACTCATTTAATTATTTGGTGTTACTCGATAACGTCCTGAGGTGCTAACTACCAGTTAAAAATATAAACCTTTCCCTATATGCCCAAACCCTGACCCTGGGGTTGGGGGTTTGTTTCATAATCCAGTCATTCGCTCTTCCCGTGACATCACCAATGACTGATAGTATTATGGTCAGGTGGAAGAGGAGCCTCCCATTATGGATCCACCCTCTGTCACATACAATTTGTCGCCCCTCTATTCCAAATTTCAAGAATTCCAGATATTAAGTAATCAGAGTGACTCTGAGCATGAAGCAGCAACAGACACGCCAGCATTCCCTCATTCATCAGAAGGTAACAGTTCCTGTATTAACCGAGGCCCTCGACTTGAGTACCTTGAAAGGTGCTACATAAATCTAATTGAAATCTAAGATATTATCACTCTTTGCGAGGTTTTTATAGTTAACCAAAACTAAAATAAATAAAACTAGCTGTGAAAATAACATTTTAGTTAACAGAAATATATAATATAGTCTTACAGAAAAAATAGCAGTTTTGTGAACTCGGAAAATTAAGAAAAATTAAAAAAATTACAGCTGTGCTCATCAGCTTTCTGTGTTCAAAAATAGTGCAACAACTTTGCTGTACTTGTCTATGGTATTCAGCTTTCTTTTACTTTTGTCTCATATTCACAATTGTTCCATGAGCAGTCAGACGATGAATTGAGGGGCCCTGCAAGAAGTGAAGGTCCCAAAAAAGCTAATATAACGTATGAAGTAATTTAAGGGTCCCGCAGCTACATTAAAACCCCGAATTCTTAGCTACACTTCAGACGAACGCACCATTATACCGTTATATTTGGTTGTTCACTGGAACCAGCCATTGTGGGAAGCTCACCTCAGTCCTCTTGTTCGCCATAACCCTTGATAGACTTCAGCGTGACCTCTGAGGAATCCTTTTTGATTTTTTTGCCCTGGTTTATTCCCATTTCCACTCTCTTGCTAAGAATCTTACTGAGAGAATATATGGCGTCAGCTGGCTCCAAATCTTTGAGCCTTTTAGCCTCTTCTCTAATGCTTACACAGGGAAATTGAACAAGTGGACAGACTGTGCCGCTCCGTGAAATTATACACTGTAGAGCAGAAATTCTATTCTCTTAAGCCTCTGCACTGTGGCTGTTATCACCAGGAAGCAGTTTATCAGTTTGCTTTCATCAAAAGTTTTGCTGAATTGAGTTTTGGTATTTTCTGATCAACTGAAAACCAAATAGTGTATGTATACATGGCTGCAGTAAAAAAAAAAAAAAAAGGCACTAACACCATTCAAAAAAGGTCATATCCTACAATTTAGACCACTGTGAAAATCATTGCTATTGAAACTAGTTTTCATAACTCTCCATCTGGCAAATTTTATCCCTCTGGCTTTACTCACTAATTGCGCTTTCCTTTCATTTTATTCATCCAGAATTAAATTATGTGAACAGGAGCCCTGAGTGGATAATAGGGACCCAAAGTCTACCACACAGGCTGCTTTAAATGCATTCCCTATGTATACAAATGGCTGGCCTGGAACAGCTAGAACTCTTTGAAAGCCACATGGCTGTGAAAGCATGGGATGTGTTGTCCTTACATCATGCAAGAAGAGATCAAAGTAACCAACCAAAACGTGTGTTTTTTGGGTTTGGGGTGACTTTGTAATTAGTTTTAGGGGCAACAAAACAGCATCATCATCATCCACATAATGTCATAATTAGCCCATTCTGAGTCCGGGGGGCTCCTTTGGGCAGCTGATGACGGTGACGCTGAATCTGCCCTCTTGTTTCATGTTGGCTAACATCAAGCAATTTGCCACCTTATTCGTCTCTTCCTCCTTTCTCATTCTTTCCGGGGAGTCTTTGATGCTGTGTCAAATGTCTTCCTCTTCAAAGTCTTCAAGGATATGGACCGCTGTACCAAAATTGGTCGCATCCATACACCACAGGCCTGTTTTTACGAGTCTGCCAAATAGTGAGGGCCGTGATGGGGTAGTAAGCCCGATGCAAGGTTGTATGTTTTATCAGGTCTCAAAACAGCGAGCGCGTGGCATGATTTTCAATCTGAGAAGAGAAAAAGTTCCGTTAGGTACTCTGTGAGCATGCTTCATACTTCCTCCTTCAAACAGCATATCTCAAAGTTTTTTAAAAATGGCGTCCGTCCATTTTATTGTACGATGTGAGACATTTAATCTTTCTGCATTGCTGCCTCTTCTCTTTCCTGCTATTGATTTTGCCCATCATAAGCTGTACTGTAGATAATGATCGGCGTCTATTTGGCTGCATTATCAGCATGCCCTTCCCTATCAGTGATCCTATCACCTTAGGCTGTCCAGTCAAATGTTGTTCCGGTCCACAGATAGATGGCAGACAAACAAACCTTGCTATGATGTGCCAAACTCTTTTCCTGCCTGCCTTATATGCTTTTTTCTTTCTCTTTTTTCTAAATTATTCTTTGTGCACTTTTAGTTAAATACATTTGCTTTTAAACTACGTTGGTTCCAATTTTATTACACAATTGACAAGACCTCAGTGGTGCAACAACTACCAAGTTATTTGCAAGGACACTTTTTCCAAACTATTCCACTCTTTGGCCTCTTGACTTTTCTTTGTCTAGTACTTTGAGGCTTTAGCGATTTGTCTTGACAGCTAAAGGATGGATTATAACTTGACTGATAGGAGATTTTTGAGGCTGATACTGGTGTTGATCAAACATGGGTTACGTGATAGCTCCGCAGATCTGAAGCCAGAATATTCTGGCAGCGCTTTCATCAAAATGTGGTGAAAACCCACAGAATAAAATGCAAATGACTTCACATTTCCACCCATTCCATTAAGAGATAGCTCACCGAGATAAACAGCAGGTAGCATTAATCTGTTGATTTCATGTAGTCATTTGAGGAAGGTTACAGTCTCCTCATTGCTCCGCAGAGGTCCGACGATCCCATCTACTATTTTTCATCACTTTTGTGGAAGCTTCTGTGACCATTTAAATCACGCTCGCGTACATTTTGCTTTTATCACTATGCAAACTTTTCCACCTCAGCCAAACGCAAAAAAAAAGTTTGTATTTTCATTTAAACCTCGATATCAAATTGAAAGTCTGCATAATAAGGTCAGATTTTTTGTTTGTATACAGCCACGTACAATTAGATCTGTAGGCTTTTGGACTATAACACAGTGTTTTTACCTGTAAACACAACCACAGTGGTTTTTAATCAATTCGTTATTGAAGTGCAGTTTTAAGCTTTCATTTTGGGATTTAACAAAAGTTTTGCATTAACTGTTTTGGAATTGCAGCCACTTTTATTCATAGTCCCCCATTTTCAAATGCTCAAATGTAATTGGACAAAAATGAATAAAACTTAAAATGCTTTGCAGTCATTGACTGTTTAAAGTCTGGAACCCATGGACATTAAAAATACTATAATTTCTCCGTATAGATGCTCTGTCGGGCATTTACTGCATCCACCTTCGGTGCTAATTGTTATTGGGACTCTCTGCGTTCAGTTTTGGCAGTCTTGTACACTTCAGACTCCATGATGCTTTCATATCATCATTAAACACTAGGGACCTAGTTTCACTGGGAGCTCTACAAGCTAGATGTTATGAAGGGCTTTTTCTTATTCAAGGAAAGTATTCTGTGATCATCCACTTTAGTTGTCTTCTATGGTTTTAAGGTCGTTTGGAGTCGCTGGGCTGGCCAGTGCATTCACTGTTTTACAATAATACCAGAATATTGTTTATTTGGGATTTTCAGCCTAATGGTGACCTCATTCGCGTCCAACAGTATCTGGCCACGCCAGTCGATTAATGTGCTTGTCCAATTACCTTTGAGCCTCTGAAAGTCAGGGACTGTGCATAAAAATGTAGGCAATTCTTAAAAATGTATGCAACATTTTTGTTAAACTGCTTAAATTAAAGCTGAAAGTGTGCATTTCAATCACATTTGAATTATTTCATGTAAAATCCTCTGTGGTGGTGTACACAGGCAAAATTAGAAAAAAATATGTGACTCTGCAAAAGCCTACGGACTTAACTTTAGTGTACAGGGGAACAAAGTTGTGATTTTTACAGTGAAATATCTCAACATCCACTGCACAGATGATCACAAAATCTGGTTCAGACACTCTGCGTTGATGAATCCTAATAACTTTGGGATTGGCTCGTCTTTTCTAGAGTATCACTGGAATCCTGTGAAATCTGGCACACACATTACTCCACAGTGCAATCATCAGATCAGAATTCCTATTTGCTTTCTTGGCTGCAGACTCTCAGTCTTCAGTCCCACATAGCGTTTCGATATCTTGACTGATTGATTCGTGACTGCTTCCAGGAAGAGCCAAAGTCTGTGTCCCCTATCAGTAATAACTCTTTTATCCATGTCACTTTGCAAGATGCATTATTTCTGTTGCTATTACTTAGAATTCATTATTTAAGTGAGCAGCTATCAGCGAAGAGGCAAGTGATTTGCTTGTCAAAATACATTGCAATGTGTGACTTGAAATATGACTGGAGGGGTCGCTCTGGCCTGGAGCTATCTGCTAAATTATGAATACTAAATTGGGGCACTGAAAACAGAACATCTTCCATCCTTTCTTTTAAGGTTACTTTGGATCCTTTCAGCAAGACTCCCCGTTGCCCTGCTTGCCTTTTCAGAAACGTAAACGTAATAATCACTCTTTTCATTTGGTGGAACGACACTTTCTTTGATGGGTACTTATGCAGGTATACCTGCCATTAGCGACAAATCCAGAAGTGGCTGTGATTCACAGCGAAGATTACTGCCAACGCCTAGGAAACTTTTTTTCCTCCTGCATCTGTCAAGAATTTAATGCTAATCTACCTCTTCTTGTTACATCAGCTATTCCCTCCTCGAGACTTCTCTTATTTTCGCTGAAGCGGCTTTGATCCTCCACAGGCCCAGGTGATCTTCTTCTCCGCACCATTTTGGTTAAGTGCTTAGGCTGGATTAGGAGGAATGGATAAGGAAAGGAAGTAAGAAGCCCCCATCTGTGCTCTATTTACCCTTACCCCTATAGGGAAAAGGCAGCATCCAGCTGTGCAGATTGACAGCTCGCACGACAGCACCCCGCCACCAAAGATTAATCTTGTCTGCTACCTGGTACAGGATCTACCAGTCCCCTACTTTTTTCCCCTCTGTCATCTGCCTCTTTAGTTTGTGCTTCCTCATCTGCCACCTCAGTCTCCTGCGACCCTCACTTTAGAGGATTAAAGGCACTCTAATTTGATTCATGAGATACATCTAACCCTTCTCTGCTGGTTAGAGGGAAAAAACCACACTCCCCAGAGAGTCGAAGCGAGAGAGAGAAAAAAATTATCTAATGGAGTTTTTGTTTCTGTGTTGCTAAATGGCTGGCCTGCTTGGTGCCTAAGTCTAAATGAGGACTGTCGTTTAGTCCCTGGTGGGGTTATCTTTTTCCTCTCTACCCACGCGCATCGCCCAGGCTCTGTTGGCTGCTACCCACTTGAGAGAGCAGGCTAGATGATCCGCTGCTGCATCGCTCGCAGCAAATCTAACACAAACCAAAGAACCTTTCAAAGTTAAACAAATCACCCTTGGGCATTGTGTCCTTCCACATTTGGCTCCAACTGTTAGAGCACAGTAATGTTTGCAGACTGCATAAACAGCTGGACGGCACAGAAAGCTAGAGACAATATTGGACAATAAAGTGGAATTATTCATCTGAAAGTATTTCTCAGTGCTGAATACTGGCTGTAAAAAGCATTTATTGTTATTAATGGTTGCTGCCACGAACTTTGGCAAAAAAACAACAACCTTATATTACTGACATTAAGGTAAAATTCAGTTTTTGGTTTTACAATTTGGCTCTTATATTTGGAGCTTATATCATGTTAGAGTTGAAAATAGGCCAGTAATAAAATCAATGCTCACAAATGTTTGCAGTCAACATCTTTTGCAGTTTAAAGAGCAACCTCTTGTGCCAACTTTGACCACGCACATCTGATCCTGTGCATGAGCATGAATGTTTGATAATGACATCAGAGGTGCGCTTTTACACAAACCTTTTATTTAATCCTGTGCTGGATCATCAGCCATTCTGAAAGCTCCATCTCTCCGGTCACTTGGTGCCTCAGATTTGGATCTTTGTCCCTGAGAATACTCGAACTTTCTCCTTTTTTTGTGCGAGTAGCATCGTTGTCTCCTGCTTTTTGCAGGAAAGTTATAATTGAGTCTTTGCTCTGAGCGAAGTGTTCTTGTGTTTGAATAGTGTCATGGTCTCCTTCCCTCTGTGTGTGTGTGTGTGTGTATATATATATATATATATATATATATATATATATATGTCTATACATATATGAAAAAAAACACACTCCCCAGAGAGTCGAAGTGAGGTATATATATATATCAGGGCTCTAGAGTGCGACCAATTTGGTTGCAAATGCGACCTAATTTCTAACTCTGAAAGTCTGTTATGCCCATATCATGGCCTAAATCAATTACAAAGGTGCTGCTTAGAGTAGTTGAAGCGCCGCTGAAGCGCCGCAGCACCGACTACGTCCTGCTGTTCGATCGATTTGTGTGTCACACGCGTGTCTCTGAACAGAAAGGGGAAATGACGTAGGGAATTCGCACAATAATCCAATAGCGCACGGTGACACCTGCACAGTCCGCCAATGTGACAATGTTCCGCCAAAAAATCCTAGGTGGCATCGGTGCGACCAGCCGTTTGAGTAAAAAAACAAAAAGTCTCGGCAACTCTGAAAGTCTCTGTGTGGCCAACAGCAGACAACATTATGCCCATATCGTGGTCTAAACCAATCAGAGATAGTCAAGGGCGGAACCTCTCAGATGCCCATGCCCAAGGTAAGATGTTCAGATATTGAGATGTTCAGTTCGAAGCCTTTGAGGCACTTTTAATTTTGACTTTCTTTTTATTTTATATATCTTGAGATATTTTAAGTTTAAATTTCAGCTCAGTGAAGCACTTTAAACACAAGAACTTTTTCAGTACCATATTTTTCGGACTATAAGGCGCACTTAAAATCCTTTCATTTTCTCAAAAGTGCGCCTTATGTATGAATTCTGGTTGTGCTTACTGACCGCGAACTGATTTTATGTGGTACAAATGTCACCTGTTAAGAGACATGCTTACGAAGCAGATTTCAAACTCTATCCGTCATGCAGTAGAACATGGAAATAGAGCAGTTGCGAGAGAATTCAACATTAATGA
>VUQG01022201.1:0-13910 GCA_015106755.1 Etia nguti | reverse complement strand
CAAGAAGAATGAGTTGAGTAAAGTTTGACTTATCTGACTGTTTGGTTTCGCTTGATGCGCCTTATGGTCCAAAAATACGGTAACTTATCTTTCTTGTAGAAATGTCCTCCAAATAAAGAACTTTGTGTTGACAAGACTGTTAGTTAATCATTTACAAATCAATATTGTCTGTATGGAGAGCAATTGAAAAAAAAAAAAGTGAACATGTAAAGCGGCGGTGTTAAGCGATGGTTTGGGTGCACCTAACTTTTGCACTGGTGCACCTAAGAAAAAAAGTTAGGCGCAGCAGTGCAACCGTGGCAAAAAGTTAGTCTAGAGCCCTGTTTTAATCTTTTGCCTGGATTAAATTGGATTAAATTTTAAGATTTAAATGCACAGCTTGTGCATGTCACCACCCATGTCAACTTGTCCTCTTTGTAGCTAGCATTAGCCTGTTGATTTGAGCAACTTCTGCAAGCATCGGCTGTGACTGTAAGACATTCTTACCCTCTCTTGTCCCTTTCATTCCATTTACTTTGCTTGAGAGCAAAAGCAACCATGCCACACTCTGTGTCGCCCTGGATACCACTGTCACCTGTCATTTGAGGGACAGGCTTCAAAAACCTTTATTTGTTCAGTCCAGCATGTTGCCTCTATATGTGTGTGTTTGTATGTGTGCATATTTGTGTATGTGTAGACACTTGTCACATTTACAGTGTTCCCAGGAGTCTGGCATCAAAACTCAGTATTAAGAGCCCTGCTGGAGAAACAACAATACAGGTCGAAGGGTTGTACAGGGGAGGGAAGCTTTGTTTCTCTTACTTTCTGCTCATTGTGTTTTCAGGGTCCTACAGTGCAGTGTCCTGCTATCCACTCTCCACCAAGGAGTGCAATCAGAACTTGCCAAATGTTGACAAAATGTGTCTTTAGTGAGTGAAGCAGGTCACATTATTGATTCATCATCCAAGCAGTTCTTCACTCTTATTTTTCTTATTCAGGAAAGGTTCAAATGACAAACCTGTGGAGGTACATATAGAGATTTCTTAGAGTCTAGGGTAGCGGACTTTTTAATCCTTAACACTATTTCGAAAAGAAAAAGTAAGTTTTACTGTGGATGACAAAAACATACTCAAAGAGAACTCAGACTGATTGCCCCATGTTACCAAAGGCCGAAAAAAGCCAGGTGTCACCTGGAGGAGGTCACAATCTATTATGGCCCCTCCCCCAGGCCGGTGAGCCATCCACACGAGGGTTGGTTGTTCTAAAAGTTACTGTATGAATAACATTATATCATTCTTTGCCTGGAAAGCAATGAAACTTTGGCTTAATCCTCTCACATTATTTACCTGTGTCACCCAACAACCCAAAACTAAAAAAATTTTAGCAGACATTTTTTTTCTATCCAAATTGTCACATTCAAATGAGATGATTTAATTATTGCTGAAATGTTTTCTTGACCAACAATGTAGCCATAGTCAAACTGAAATGCAAATTATGTCCATAACATTTTTAAGAAAATTCCCAGTGTTCTTGAAAAAAAAATCTATTTTGGCTGTGTTTCATTTGTTTTTGTAAATAATATGTTCAGTCAACACCTGTTCTTTCTCCCGTACATAAAAATACTGAAATGGAAAAGAAGAATTGTGAATTGTCATTTGACTGCCTCACATTGCTAAGAGTTGTGTCACGGTGTGAGTGGTGTGCTGAATGGCCACAAATGCTTGGCTGAAGAAGCTCCCCAAGGGTGCCACACCACATCAGTGTCAGTATATCCTCCGGGAAGGGTTTCAGTCATCACCAGAGTAGTTGTTTAACACAATTTACTGTTATTTGCCCAGCTGGGACTCTCACAAACATACATTACATTTTCCTGCTGCTTTCACCCACATACCTTTGCCCCAAATACATTGTGAGACATGGTGTTTTCATATCTCAGGCCAGAATGAATGGTAGTTACATTTTCTCAGCATGCCATCAAAGGAAGTTGTTTGACTCTCAGCTGCAGTATTAAACATACCTATCTTGAGGTCTTGGTTTTTCATTAGCACCACCACTGTGTATTGTATATTTAAGAATATACACTTAAACAGACCTTCTTTTTTTTTTACATAAAGTCCTAAAGCACACACATAGTTAACAATTATAGCACAAAGTATCTGTGATGTGGGTGCTGATAAGTTATGACAGTAGGACTAAAAATTGCTAGATGCAACATCTTACATCTAGCTCAGTCTCTCGGTATAATTATGCAAATACTCCAAGTCCTTAAGGATTTAGGTGAGCAGAGCTCAGAAGGTGACAACAGTGAAAGTGCTAAAAGTTTGTTGTGACAGTTATATAAAGATTATATAACTGTCATATAAAAGACAAGCTCATCCAAACTAACATATGAAAAGGTAAAATAAGTCTCCATGCTGAATCCATGCTGTTGAATTCAAACCAAGTTACCATACCTGACTTGGAGTATTTTCAAAGATTTCATCCTTCAGAAAAGAAAAAAGATTATCCATATGAAACAACCTCTCTTGGATTGACTGATCCGCAGCCTTTCCATCAGAGAATTCCATCATCCTGTAAAACTCTTAGATTCTGCCTTTAAGAAGGGAACTGTTCTCAGAATTTCCAAGTCTAAAACATAATATACACTAAGGACCTTCTGTGTCCAAGTGGATATATAGCATTTTTTTGTGTTATAACAGCTGCACTACTGAACTTATCAGTGCACAAATAATTTGTAATAATTTCATTTGAATTTACAAAGTAAGAATTTATCTATAATTTTAACTGAATTTATTCTACAAGTACAAAATTCAAAGGGCTGGAAAGTTGTTTTGAAGCCATGTTTTGGGCATGCTGAGTATGTGCAGTCGTTTTCTGTGAGAAAAGAGATGCTTAATCCTGTAATAGTCAGAATGTCATTCAACACTGGGGTGTAGCGCTAAGTCTCAAAGCCGTGTCCATATCGACGACTTAAAATGTAATACTAGGCTGTATTTTACTGCTGTTATTCATAAAGGACAACAATTCATATGTGTGATTGCAAGTAGATGACAAGAGTAGTACTAAAGTAGTTAGTAGTGTCGACATACGTATTGCTTCTAAAGAGCTTTTATTCTGGCGTTTCTTAAAACAATCTTCTATGCTAGGTTATTTATTTACTTTTCAGAGTCAGATGGCCAAAATAAAAATATTTCTACTGTTGCTTTTCTATAATGCAAAGTTCTAAGATATTAAAGCCAATTCAGAAGCAATGCCTTTTGTGGTCCACATGTTATATTTACATAAAAATTACTTCAAATAAACTTTAACATCCAAATTATGAAAGTAAACACTAATCTCCATAAAGCAACATTTGGATTTATGGACTGTCCCTCTGCATTTGTGCAATTATCCTTCTGACTTTGCTGTTGATGGCTGTGATGTTTGAGGTTGAGACAGTGGCTGCAGTAAAAATCACTCTGCAGCATTCGGGAATAAATGTGAATTATTAATGCGCAATACATTAATTGAGGATTATTACCTGTACATTGTGCTGTCAGCTGGTTACAGCTCTGATTGGCTTATTAGTGCCAATTTGCCTGTGTAGGGATTATTATATTGGTTGGAACTCCAGGAAGTGAATACTCTGCTTGGCAAACATGAAGATGTGCTATGTTATGTTTACTTTTGGCTTTTCATGCTTTATAATATAAAAGCAATATAAATTCTGCTCATGAATTCTGCCTACACTGTGAGTGTAAGGAAAATATGACCTGGCTTAATAGACATGTGACTTGCTAGCCTTTCCTCCATTGGGCCTATGTCCTGGAAGATTTCCTTACATACTTCCAGGACAATCTTCATGCTTTCTCTAATTGTTTAAGAACTACATTTTTGCAGCACCTATATGGTTTGAAATAAATGTGTGACAGGGTGTTAGCACAAAGTCTTGGCAGAAGTCCTCCCTGCATGTGTAAAGCTTCTATGGGTATATGAGATGCACCTTTATCTCATAGACCCCAAGAGTTTTAGTAGCTCTACTCTCGCAACACTCAAGATCTATGTGGCGGAGGTGTGGTCCCTGGCTGAGCTGCAGGGGAGGGGGTGGTGCAGTGAGCTCAAGGGGCAGTGCCAGGCAGGTGAGTGGACAGGTGGTGGTGATGGCACTGATGAGCTGTATAATGTTTTTAGTAACGCTGGAGTGGAGAGGAGAGAGGCTTCTTCAGAAGGTGTGCATAACATGTGTGTGCCGAACCCTGAAAATCCTGTCTGATACTGGTTTTGATTTTGGATATACATCTGTGATGCTTGAGCAAATGTCATAGGATTGGTGATTGAATCATAGTATCCATTATTCTTCAGCCTGGAATAATATAGACCAGAGTTGTCAAATTAATTTTAAATTATGGGAAACATGCAGCACAATTTCATGTTAAGTGGTCCAGATTAGTGAAGCTATGCCCATAACCTATAAGAAAAAACACATCCAATTGGGGTTACACTACAACTGAACTTACGTTGGAAAAAATTTATATTTTTGTTTTTGTTAAATTGAATACTAACAATTTACACATAGAAAGGCGGTATGTGTGTATTGCTCCAGCTTGGATTATGGCCTAGGAGTTTGAGGGTTCTGCACAATATTTTATTTTGGAGTGCACTCTCCTGAGCAGAGACCTCTGATGTTGGACCTGGAATCTGCTGGAGCCATTCTTTCAGTTTTGGGGTTACAGCTGTTATTAGCCCTCTTATTTTTTCCCAGAACTGTGTTTATCTCAGTTTTAGGATTCGGTTCGTTATGAAACTCCTGAATTAATTAAATTGTGTGTATGCATTAATCAGAATGCATCCTTTTACATTTACTCTGTTTTTTATCCCCATACTTTGAAACGTTATTCTTATTTTCTTTGTCTTGTACTTCTTATTTTTATAGTGTCTCATTTTAAAAAAAAAAATAGTGTTCTTTCAAACATGTGGATTGATAGAGTTTTGCTCTTTCTTATCACTGTGGAACTGTCACTTTGATTTTGAAATGGGATCGCTCCACAGCAACAACATACTTAGTCTTCTCCAGGGATCAGCTGATGGACTTGATTTTGACCAGCTTCTTGACCAGACTTAGGAACATACCACCTGAAAAACACAATAGATGGAAAGGTAGAGGACAGAAGAGAAGAACGAGGAAGATGGTAGGACAGTGGAGGCTTAAATGAGAGGAGGAGGTAGTAGTGGTGTCTCCTATCTATTATAATGGGGAAGGTTAAGGTCACTGGCAAACAAGATGTACAAGTTATCATTGCTAGCCCAGAGTCATAGGGAGTGCTGGGACTGTAGCTTGATGTGCTCAATCACGAATGAACCAGAATATTCCAGATGACAACATACTGCTGAAGCCTTCCACACTCTTTGGACCAACAGGGACATACCTGTGAGTGGTAAGCAGAAACGTGGAAGACTTGCCATTCTTCTTAACAACCGCTGGTGTAACCCTACACACATCTCAATCAAAGAGCAGATTTTTTTGCCCAGACATTGAACTGTACACTGCTGGACTCAGGCCATATTATTTGCCCAGGGAATTGACCCATCTGGTCTTGGTGGCTGTTCCTCCCTCTGCAAACCCCACAGCTCCATTTGATAGCATTCACTAAATAAATGACCTCCAGCAGGCCATAGGTGTAAATGTTCCTAACCAAACAATCAGACACAGACTTCATGAAGGTAGCCATCCACTAGTGGCCCCTGTGCTTACTTGCCCAGCACAATGGACCCTGATTTGCATTGACCATACAATGCTATAGTTGGCAGGTCCACCACTGGCACCGTGTGCTTTTCAAAGATTAGAACAGGGTCACTCTGAACACAAGTGACAGAAATGAAAGGCTCTAGAAAAATGTGGAGAACATCATGCTGCATTTAAAATCATTCAGTGTTACCAATAGTGTGTCAGTTATTCTCTGGGAAGGTATCCATGGAGGGACACACAGACCTCTACAGCACCTTGACTGCGATAATGTGTTGGGACCCATTCTCAGACACTATAGGGTGCAGTGAGTTGTAGGTTCCTCCTCGTGCATGACAGTGCCTGGCCTCATTTTAAGAGAGTATTCAGGGAGTTCCTGGAGTATAAAGGAATAGATACCATTCACTGTTCCCCACTCTCGCTTTGACCGAAATCCAATAGAACAATTCTGGGACATTATGTTTCAGTCCATTAGACACATCAGATGCCAGGTTGCACTTAAGACTGTCGAGGAGTTCAGTTCTTGGTCGTACCATTTTTTCACTTTGGTTTTTAGTGTCTTTGAATTGAATGAATTGAAAACTAACTAACTAACTATCTATCTATCTTTTCCCTTCCATCTTTACTTTCTACAAGGTCAGTGATATCCACTTCACAAAAGCCATGTTAACACTCATATATGAACCATTCTGCCTTCCTTTGTTTCCCTCTCCATCTCCCTCACCATTTTATTTTGTTCTGCAATAGTACAGTGATGCAGTATTTTCACAAATGAATCAGAGGAGGGAGACAGTGGAAGAGCTGGGCTGACAAGGTGGAGGGCGAAGGGAGGGGCAGGATGCTGGAAGGCTCTGCTCTGTGGCTGGCCTTGTCAAATTGATTGATGAGAAAGGCAAGCTTGTGTTCTTGACAGCCTGGGGATTCATCCTCTTGGCAGCACTGATACACTTATCTAGGTTTAAAATGGCAGCAGTGGCAGGGGAGGGAGGGGTTGCCACACTGGAAAAGGTGTTAAGAAGGAGATTAGACTGCTGTACACCATGCCGAAAAGGATCGGTCTCCATGTACATGTGACAGTGCTATGAGAGCACATGCACATCTTTCCTAGTTATGTTGAACACCCACTTGCTATAATGGCTGAGTGATAGAACCTGGAAGAGGGATGTTGGAAATCCATGTTTCATATCTGTTTGACAATGGTGTATGAAAGGAACATGGCATCACTGGCAAAATAAAAAACAACAAATATGAAGGAGAAAAAGCTAACAGTACACCAAAGACTTATTTTTTGATGAAGTTCTGCCCTAAGGGCTTATAGTATTCCAGGTCCCCTTCAGGTTCATTTCTTTGCTAGTTTTTGCAGAATGACATAAGATCTCTGTCTCAAGGAGTCAATCACAGAACACAGAAGGCTTTTTTTCTTGTGTGTGCAGTGAACAAATGCAGCATAAAATCTGTGGGATTCATTAGAAATTTAATGTGAATGAATTGAAAGAATTCTGGAACTAAACCCTCTTGCTATAGAGAACAAATGATACATCCTTATTGACAAATATAATTTCACTTAAAGAAATGTCTGATTCTCTACATAACTGAAAGTGAAACTGTCTCATTCATTTCTGTATTGCACAGTGGCTGCCCTTAAAAAGCTTTGCATTGCACTAAGGATGCTTTGATATGCTGCCTGCAAACAATGGAAATTTGGAAGTCCTCCGTGTACATGATCAAAGAAATCTGTTTCGAGCAATGATGAAAGCACACAAATACATCATCAGACACACACACACACACACACACACACACACACACAGATAATTACATAGAATAATGCTTAGTTAGAGTCCGAGCAAACCCCTATTGTAATCACTCGATTTATTATTTCGACAAATGAGCTGAGTTTTTGACATGCACAAAAACTAAAATTTTGCACACGCATCAGGTTTGGTAAAAATGTACCTATTTTAATGGTTACACACATGGGCATACAAAAGTACACTGGATTTCACGTACATGTATGTAATTTGGTGCACATGTGTAGCATAGCAAGATTGACCAAAAATGTCCCAAACTCGAACAGGAAGCTCGCTGGTTTGAATTGAAGATGACATTTTGGTGCCAATTTTACCATTTCCAGGTGTTTTACTTTTGCACTCCTAGGGATTTTATCCAATCACCTTCATATTAGGTCAGTCTAAACTACAGACCTGGGCCATATTAATTTACAGAGAGTTTGAGTTTTGGTTAAAGGGCATGTCTGTGGCGCCACAGCAAATTTCGATCGTTAGTCATGAAAATTTAATTTGCTCTCTTTCACATATACATTGTCCAAATAAATACATGGATGACCTCTAATTTTCTGCTTCTAAATTCAGATAAAATTAAGGTTATTGTACTTGGCACTGAAAACTTAGAAATATGGTATCTAACCAAATGCTTACTTTGGATTAAATTACCTTAGCCTCCACTGTGAAGAATCTTAGAGTCATTTTTGACCAGGATATGTCCTTCAATGCACATATTAAACAATATGTAGGACCGCTTTCTTACACTGGTGCAATATCTCTAAAATTATTTCTAAAAGTACCTCTAAGAAGAGAAACATCCTGTCTTGGAGTAATGTTGAAAAACTAGTTCATGCATTTATTACTTCTGGGCTGGACTACTGTAATCCATTATTATCTTGAATGTCCTTAAAACTCCCTGAAAAACCTTCAGCTGCTCTAAAATGCAGCACTGCAGAGTACTGACAGGGACTAGAAAGAGAGAGCATATTTCGTCCATATGCGGCTCTCTGTTAAAACCAGAATCAAATTTAAAATTATTCTCAGCACATACAGGGCCTAATCAGGCTGTATAAATATAAGGTAGACCACACAATAATACATACAAACCCTCAATGGATGGATGGAAGCAAATAAACATACAGCATTTTTCATATTACTTTACAAGTCCATTCAGCATTTCTAAAGGATTCAAGCACTTTCCCCAGTATGTGCCAAGTTTTAAATTAATGCTTTTGTTGCCTAAACACCAATTTTAAGTGTTTGTACACGTACTAACACACACACACACAAACACACACACACACACACACACACCCCAAACAAGAGACCAAACAAGAGTCAACAGCAAGTTTTTCATGAGGACAGCCCACATACTCAACTCTGCTTCTCATCCTATTTTCCTTACAATTGTAGCACAATTTAGGGAAAAATAAACAGGCTTTCCAGTGGTATAAGGTGTATTACCAACACAGATTTCTTTACTTTTTGTGACAAGTTTATTTTAAATTTTACTTTTGATTTGATTTTAGTTTTTGTTTTCAAAATATTTTACAAAAGTATGTTACAATTTTACTGATAAATTACTAATCTACTTAGAAAAGGAAAAATATCAAAACTGACTTAATCTTTCTCTATTTTCCAGCGATCCATTTTCTTCCACTTATCCAATTCAGAATCACAGGGGTTGGAACCAATCCCAGGTGGTCAGAGGCAAGGTACACCCTGGATAGATCACTAGTCTGTCACAGAACTAACATAGATAACCATTCATATTCACATCTGAGGGCAAATTTAACATGGATATCTTTCAATTGTAGAGAGTACAGAGTACCTGTAGAGAAATCGCGGGGAGAATATGCAAACTCCATCCCAACAGGCCAATTAATTGGAACCCAGTACCTTGTTGCTGTGAGGCAACAATGCTAACCATCACAACACCATCTTATTTAATTTCAATTATTTAAATAGAGTTAAATAATTGAAATGAAATAGAATTAATACAAGAAACCTCCAGTTTGTCTGAAATGATAACAGTACAAATTGGTTTCGTAGGTCAACTCATATGCTGTGGCTTTTTCCAAATCTTAATGCAATCTCCCCTGTGGGAAATCGGGTCGGCAGCTGCACTCTCTGCCACTGTCACCAAAACTTCAAATCTTTCAGAAGAGTCTTGAAGAATTGCCAATGCAATGCCAAAATGCTTTGTAGCATTTCTGGTGTCATGCATTGGCCCAATACCTCAGTAAGACAGAAGAAATAGGCCATTAGGTTTGGAAGTCTATAGTGATTGACTCTACAGAAAGTTGGGGAGCTCTGCACACCATGACCTTACATGGCCTACTACTTCTTGTCCGAGTTGCTGTCGTCCCAATCCCTTACACTTTTTAAAAATAATGTCAGTAACTGCTGATTGTGGAATATTTAGTAGCATGTAAATTTCATGACAGAAACTAAATGTTTTTCTGTGAAACTGCAAAACTATTCCTATGCCATATTTATTACAATTTATCATTAATTTTGATTCATAACTAACATCATATAATTGCATATTACTTACTTAAGGACATTTTTCTGAATATTCTAAAATCAACACTCACACAAATCTAATCAAAAGTATGGTAAAGATATGAATGGCGACTGGAGTTTTACTTCCTTAAGGTAAACTTAACATTTTTCATGTGTTCTCCATCATTGCATTCTTTCGGCTTGGATTCTACTTTGTACAAGTGAAAGTAATGTAGTGTTGCTGAATTTCCATGGAGTATTACAGTTTTGTGCCTTTCCCTTATAAAAATGTGTTGCACGAAATCTTAATGGGAGCAAATGGGCTTTTTTTAAAACTTACGTTTAGAGCTTTAATCACTGGCATTGCAGGGACTAGTGACGAAGTAATTAACATAATTAATCATTAATATGCAAATGGGCCCAGATGTTCAACAAGAACAGATGTGCACCTCTTGTTCACAATAATAAAACTGTGCAGAGATAATGACAAAAAATAGAGTCTACTTAATATATAGTTGTAATTTACTTTTTGAAAATGACCCATACAAAATTTTATTTCTTTTTCAGCGACAAACCAAAAGGTCAAAAAGGTAAAGTGAACAGACAGCTGAAAGTTATTAATAGTGTGGTTGATGACATACTAATCCAATGTTTTCCCTGAGCTTAATGTATCGCTGTTGTATAAAGTGATCCTTGTTGATACATTATTCTCCTGATGCTATTCCTGGTGCTATAAAGAAGGAAAACCTGCCTTAGTAACTTTTTTAATTAATGTTTATTATTATAATTTTTTTGATTAAGATTCATTGTACACTGTCATTGTTCATTTTACACCATCTCTAACTTAAAAACATAGTATATGCTGTACAGTGTAGCGAGGAATGCTCAGACCTCTACATTGGAGAGACCAAACAGCCACTTCATAAACACATGGCACAACATAGAAGACCCACTTCCACCTCCTTAAAATCTGAGACTCTCCACCAATTGCTCTTAGAACTGAAGAAACTTCTCGGATGAAGTGTCTTCAAGAAACTTAAAGAAGTCCAGACGCTTTTCTTTCCAAACTCCTTAGACCACCATCTCTATACTATCTCCTCACAGGGTATCCAACTGTTACACCAGCAGCTGTACATTTAAAGTCCCTTGGGTTGTATTTATGGAAAAAGCACATATAGTCACTGTGGACTTCTTTTTTTAATATTTGGCTAGAGGCAGATATTTCCCTAATATTACATGCTCTTAGAAACATGACACAATGCTGTAGTTACTATACTGAATAGAAGTTACCTTATTGTTTTGACAACAAAAACAATTAGAAGACTACAAACTATAACTATACACCCCAAACATGCGAAATTTCAAAACTCATTATCGATATCTTTGTCTTTGTCTACCATTTCTTCCTGCACTGACAAGACCAAATGTGACGACAAAAAGCGTGGAGTCAATTATTTATCAAAAGACTGGTCTTACTCTACCTATCATCTTCCTACTACATCTCAAATTAGTCATGTGATTTGGACATGTCAGTGCATCTATCGACTCTAGAGGGTTAATAATAACTAATGAATAAATGCAAAGTGATGTATAAACACACAAAGAGTGAAAACACGTGAGTGAAGAAGAAAGGCTGAGCACATCATTGGAAGCCTCCAGCATCCTAGGCCTATGGCAAATCAACTAAGGAAGGATTCAGGGTCACCGGATCCAGCCCTAACTATAAGATTTGTCAGAAAAGGAAAGTTTTTAGCCTAATCTTAAAAGTAGAGAGGAATTCTGTCTACTGAATCCAAACTGGGGGCTGGTTCCACAGAAGAAGGGCCTCACAGCTGAGGGCTCTGCCTCATATTCTGATTTTCAATACTCTAGGAACCATAAGTAAGCCTTTGCTCTTTTCCCATGTCACGGATACCACAGTTCAAAAACACAGTTCAAAAAGTTCTAAGCAGTTGGAAGGTCCTGTCTCCGCAAGGCTTCCTTTTAAATCCAGACAATGTCCCGTTTCTCCCAGAATCAACACCAGAGCCAGCTCACCACTTGACGCGTCTCACAATTTCCAGATCCTGCGTGCATAAACAGCCTGGTGACCATAATGTCACAAAAAAACTAAACAATAATGAGAGTAGAAGCAGCTCTTTACTAACTGCTTACAAGGCAATGACCCAGCAAAGACTGATCCACTGCTGCTTCCGTAAGAAGCTGCCCAAACAATCTTATCAGAGCAGGTGTGTGATTGCCACCAGGTATGTGAGCCTAAAGGTGGGAAACTCCTCTGGTCCCAACAATGTGCATAGACCAGCGCAAACACACACACACATGCACACACACACGCACGCACACACACAGAGACCAAAACACAACAAAAATGGCAGGTTGCACAGCAAGGACTCAGGGGACCATGACAGTTCGAGAGTGATATTACACTGAGGGATTAAGACCTTGCATGTGAGGAGAAGGAAATTTGGTTCTGGATTTAACAGGAGGAAAATGAAGAGGGGCCAATATAGAATTATTATCTCTTTCAGGTTTCTGTCAGTACTCTCACTGCGTCATTTTGGATCAACTGAAGGCTTTTCAGGGACCTTTCAGAACAACCTGATAACAATGAATAACAGTAGTCCAGCCTAGAAATAATAATTGCATGAACTACCTCAATTAACATAATTCTGAGGCAGGGTCTTTCTAATTTTAGAGATACTCTGCAAATAGAAGAAACCAGTCCTACATACAGTATTTGTTTCATATGCTCACTGAAGGACATATCCTGATCAAAAGTGACTCCAAGATTCTTCACAGTGAAAGTGAACGCCAAAGTAATGGCATCCAGAATAAGTATCTGGGTTCTAAGATTTTTAGGGCTCAGTTTTATCTGAATTAGAAGAAATTTAGAAATTTAGATTTCATCCTGGCCTTTATGTCTTTAAGTCATTCCTGCAGTTTAACTAATTAGTGTGTGTTCTTCTGACTTTGTGGATAGATAAAACTGGGTATCATCTACATAGAAATTATAATATATTCTATGCCTTTTAATAATACTGCTTACAGGAAGCATGTATACTATAAATAGAATTGGTCCTAGCACAGAAATCTTTATTAATTAACCTTTGTGTGTCAAAAAGACCTAAAACCTACAGCATGTTCTAATCTCTAAATAAAATATTATGGTAAACAGTATCAGACGTTACATTGAGGTCTAGCAGGACAAGCACAGAGATGAGTCCACCATCAGACCATAAGACAGTGGTTCCCAAACTTTTTTTGCTAGCCTCCCTTTGTTTTACAGGAGAAAATCTTCAGCGATCCCACACATGTCAGGAGTATCGGAACAGTTGAGACGCATTTTTTCTAAACACCGGGTCTCTGTAGCTTTTAAACCCCAAAACACGCTGCGCCAAAATTGGTCCACCCCAAGGATCGGGTCCCCTGACACAAACAGAGTAACATAGTGTACGCTGTTTAGTGCCAGGAGGATTGCCAGGATTTATACATCGGGGAAACCAAACAACCTCTGACTAAGAGGATGGCACAACAGAGAAGGGCTACCTCGTCAGGCCAGGACTCTGCAGTCTATTTACACCTACAGGCCAGTGGACACTCTTTCAATGATGAGGATGTACACATCCTGGACAGGGAGGAACGCTGGTTTGAGCGCAGAGTCAAGGAGGCCATTTACGCGAAAAGGGAAAGACCATCTCTGAATCGAGGAGGGGGCCTGCATATTAATGATCAAGGAACTGACCTCCCAGCTCATTGTTCCCTCAGTGGGCTGGTTTCAGTCATTATGCAAATGTACTGTTTATAAGATTGGGGAAACCTGCAGTCAGCTGAGACTGAAGAAGTCACTTGGATGAGTGACGAAACGTTTCTCCCACTGAAAACATCCAGATGAACAGAATCAACTTTTGGAGATGTCACAA
>VUQG01022199.1:61624-77684 GCA_015106755.1 Etia nguti | reverse complement strand
AAAATAAGTCAATAAAAACAACTAAAACAACAACTAAGGCTGTTAAAACCAAAATGTTTAGGTCAAAGTGTGTTAAAAGCCAGACCATAAAAATGTGTCTTCAGTAACGATTTAAATTGATCAAGTGTTTGTGCAGATCTACTATTTAAGGGAAGACTATTCCAAAGTCTGGGACCTGCCACAGAGAAGGCTCTGTCGCCATGACACTTAAGTTTAGTCCGTGGAATGGATAACATTAGTTCTGAACTGGACCTCATGGTTTTCTCTGGAGCATAAATAAATAGGAGCTCAGACAGGTAAGAAGGGGCTCGGCCGTTAAGTGCCTTAAAAACAAAAAGTAAGAGTTTAAATTGGATCCTGTAAGAAACTGGGAGCCAGTGTAGAGAGGCTAAAACTGGGGTTAAATACTCCTTCAGTTTAGTGCCATTTAGCAGACGAGCAGCTGCATTTCGGACCAGCTGCAATGCTAACAAAAATTAGCATTACTATTTTACAGTTCTCTCATTTGGCTCATGTGTCTCATCTGATAATTTATACATGAAGTACAAAGAGTTAAGAGACAATATTTATTGCTTGACGACACAATAAATTTATCTTGAATATAATTACTGAAAGTTAATTTCAATAGACTGAGCGTGTAATAGGCTAAGCTTCACTCCAATAAACATTGTCAAGTGAAGATGATAACTGCTCAACCTTTTAATAATCTCCTTTTCATCCATTCAGAGACACTTACAGACATATTCTAAGTTAAGTACTTTTGGCTGAGCACATGCATTTGGAATAAGGCCAGTTTACAACAACACGATTATAGAAAATAGTTCCTTTGAGAATGGAACAAGTGAACAGTATGATAAATTAAATAATTGTTGATTGTTTTTTGTTTTCTTAAGTGCTTTAGGGGCATTCCCTGATGCAAAGTTTTTAACTTGGGAACTACTATTTCTTACTATTATTTTGGACATCTTAACATTTCTAGTTGATATATTTGTAAATATAAAGGCTCTCATTTAGAGAAAGCAAGAGAAAGAAATTTATAGTAAAATTACATTTCCTGACATTTACTGGTTAGTGACTTTTCTTAAATTATCAATATAGACACAAAGCTTTATTTTGAGTGGCTCCCTGTTGTCTTGTTCTCGCAAATTGTTAGTAATGTGGTTTCGAGCAGTGATTCACTTTTATAAAATCAGTAATCAGATGAGTAAGACAGTTTTTTTTCCTCTGCAAAAATAAATGTTAACAACAAGAGGCCTACTCTGAATACATCTGTTTGTGGTAACAGGGCTATTGCCAGCAACCCAGCAACCCAGTAGACATTTTATTTTTTAAACGTAACAAACATAAAAGAGCAATTGTAAGTGTTGCGTATTTATCCGGGAGATTCTCCAGGAGTCTGTGCTCGGTAATATTCTGGCTGCCTTAAAAGTAAAATTCTGTGTGAGGAAAACATTCTGCCTCCTGCGACACCTTCAACTTTACACTTACATCGAAACTGAGTGACTAACAACACCATTATTTGTTGTGAGCTTTCCTAAGAAGATTTGCTGGGATTACATAGAACATCTCGTGCGCGTGCAAAATATCTGGTTGAAATAAACGCTGATCAATTCAAAAACTTCAAACGGTCATGCAAAGTTACCTATGTCAATGTTTTTTTTATTCTGATACTTTCTGATACTTTACTTTATTCCATTTATGCTCCACTCAGAGCCCATAAGATTTTCACAGAGTATCTCAAAGTGGTTCATCTTTGCCGACCATAAATTAAAAGGCTGCTTCTGAAGCTGCCGCTGCTGCTATTTGTAGTCCCTCATTACTTGCTGATGATAGATTATATGCCTTTAGTTAATCATCAGCAACTAGGAAACATCAACAAACATGAACATGCTGTGAATATGGAAAGCTCTGCTCCCTGAAGCCATTTGGATTTTGATCCAGACAAAGTCATGCTGACAAGAAGCTGATGTCAGTGTGTTGCAATTACAGTACACTTCACATTCTGAAATGCATTTAGACCAGAGGAGCGAAGTGGTGCCTCTATCTCGCAGTCGGTGATTAATATGTGGCAGCATCGTGATGGTGAAATGCCGAGTTCTGCGTTTAAAATGTTTAACAGAAATTACGGACAGTTAGGACGGCACACAACCAAAGACACACATGAAACACACAAACACACAGACAAGTATTTTTTTTTTAAAAATGATACAAGGTACCTTGTCCTTCGGGAGTCTCTCCGAGAGGATTGACTTCAACTTGAGTGGCGTCGACTTTCAGGAACAGATCATAGAGCCTCTTAATCTGATCTGCTGCCTGCGAGGTCCACAGAGGACAGTAATTACCTGATGGTTCGGCTCTGAGTAGTCAGCCCTGACAAGGCTGCTCAGCCTCCCACACAGGCTACATAAAACATGGCAAATCACCTTCAACATCACGGTGTCTTTTTTGGCATTAATGTGTAAGGAAGGCAAAGTTAAATTATCTGGTGTTAGCACACCTTTCAGTTGATTGCACATACATGTAGTATCCATGCATACCTGTTTTTCTAATGTGGCTTTTGCATCTGAAACAACTGATACTTACAATGTGGAAAACAGACAAATGTTGTCAGTGAGAATACGGGATATGAAATACTACAGCAGTTAAACATTATCAATGAAATCCTCCTGTTAAAAGGAACCTCTTTTTATTTATCTATAGCTTTGCCTCTTTAGTGATAAAGGCAGTCTGACAGTGCAGACAGACGCGTACAAAATTGTATCTGCACAAAGCTCCCGTCGCCACACAGCTCCTTCAAAACAGTAAAGGTATTTTAGAAATGCTGTAATTATCTCTGAATTAAACAGCTTGGCAACTGACAAACAGCAACCAAGGAGAAGCACACTAACAATGCACACAATTAACCAATAATTTTCTATTTCTCCCATTGCCTGTTTAAAATCAATTTCCTTTCAGTATCCAGCAAAAATAGGCCACAAAAAAGGATTCAATAAAAATGTCATCAAATCAAGTTTGTTTCACAAAGGCAGATTTGATTTTTTTTGTAATTTATGTATTTCATTATTCTATGTGCTGGGATTTGAGCTTATCTGATTTCTCATGCCAGTCAGAGCTTGTGCAAAAGAAAACAAATTAAACCCTTTTTATACTGGACAAACATCTGACTTTCCTCTACAGTGGGAAAGGGTACAGTTGCATTTATTATCGGTCAAACGACTCTAGTCCGCTTGACGGCGTTTCTGGGTATTTATCGGCTCTGCCTTCAATCTGCAGTGATGGAAACACGACTTGCAGATTTTCTGTCCTTTTCCAGCACAAAGCTATGACGTAGGCTTACATTCTTGACATGGCACGCAAGGCTGAAAGTCTGTCTGCTGTGTGGCTTTAGGCCCGCACTGTGAAGCCTTTCATAGCTCACAGACACCGTAAACACACCTGTCACCTCCCCGGCAAGGTGCCGTTAACCCACAAACACAATTCAGACTATTTTTATACTGTATATGTGCAACCGCCTGCATGGCTTTGCTAACAATAGCAATCACACAAACCAAAAGTTAACAAACTGTTTTTTTCCAGTGCTCGTGACGGCAAATGTGAAACAACACATAGAAAATCATAATAAAAATCAAAACGCGTGGCTTCCTGTAAATTTGCCCAGAAATAATACTTGAAATTGGGATTTAATACTAAGAGGCAAAAAAAAGATCTAAAGTAATCTCAACCGAGCACACATTTTATTCAGACTGTGAGCTTGGCCTACTGCTGTGCTGTTCTTCCTCAGCTTTATTTTCAGAGCAAATGCCTGAACATGACTCAAAACTTTGGGGAGAGGAGAGAAAATGTTTGTTTCGCTGTCCTCAAAATCATAACTGGCCCACTGAGATGAGTTTTAGTGGCTAACGCATGATTCACACACAAAATCAGTGTGTGCCATGTTCTACCAAATAATGATATCGTTAGTAGTGTAAGCTCCCTAAGCCTGGCACAGTGCTGTGCCTCACTGCCAAGTATGACAACAGACCACCTGGCAAGTCAGCATAGTGTAATGACACTTCACAACTTGCCTCTGGAAAACTAATAATAGCCAAAGTATGGCCTATTTATGAATGGGCAAGCATCTGTCTGCCTACATATATATGAATGTCAGAATCACTGATCCTTCTCTGTGACTTTAAAGCCTTCCATGGGCCCATTACCTGTCTCTGCAGAGCTCCTTTGAAACCCAAATTAGCTGCCATGCGAAGTGCCTGGTCGTCTCGCACACCTTCAAAGATATCTATGGCTTCCTGGTAGATTTGTAGAGAATATGCAAGAGAGAGGAAGACAAACAAATGAAGACAAGAAGTAAACATTGGGCTATATCCTAATTAAACTATGCAATATATTTCTGATAATCATACATTGAAAGGACCAACTCTCTAACAGCAATAGGCAGTCTATAAAGATAAACATAATAGCTCCCAAAAAAGCTCATCATGCTGATCATACATCACGCTAATGTTTGTTGGCTCAAGTGTTTATTTTTATATTTGCTTATGATTATCTTATTAATGAGTGCTTATTTGTAGTAGTTGAAGCTGTCCCTAAGGGTACTAGTGGAGCATCTGCACATGTAGGAACTGTTCCTTTCCTAAACCATATCATTCATTTTCCTTTGTCAAACACAAAATAAGTCAACTGTAAAAAAACAGATTCAGAGACCAGAGTTATAGCTTGCACAAAGCAGGAGTACAGTAACATGGTGTAACATAATAGAATTTCAGGGAGCATATCCATTGCCAAGACCAATGCCAGTTTGCAAATTTAAAGAAAGTGATCCAGACCTATCCTTTTAGATCCTTTACTCACATTCCACCGGGTTTTTATAACATGCAGGTAATTTATGCACAATACATCGACTGAGCTGTGGGACGTTCTGGGCGTGTGTGGGCAATTTGCTCCATATTCAAATCGTCCTATGCTCCCCCTTTAGCACTGCCGATGGCCGATAGCATCATTGCTGGCAGAGGAGGTTATCCACCCTCCATAAAGCACAATGTGTGGCCCAAAACAGGCACATGGTCGAGAGAGAAACAGTGGCTGATTAGAAGCTGAACATATATAAAAAAGACTTGCTGGCTCTTTACTCATTTACCTCAGACCTACAGTTCTTTCAGTGTAAAATATCTCACCTGTTTCTTCTGCACTCTTCACCAACCATTCTTATACACGCTCTTCACTGACAGAAACCCCCGCGGGGAAACAAAAAGTTAAGGAGACCGTATATAAAGAAACCGCCGTCAAATTAAGCTCCAGGATAAAGGAGGACAAAAAGTCAGTCTGGCAGTCTAATATATACTCCTGTTTTCTCTCTTTTGATGATGATGGATCAGTGTCACTGCTCCGCAGACACATCCATTTCAAAGCAGCGCAAAAGTCCGGGCATGAACCTGTGTGCACCCGCCCGTGGAGACACGTCTGTGTTGCAAGTGCTGGTTAGATGTGGAAGTGGAAAATCAAACTGTAGCGAGGCAGATTCAGTTTATTATGAATCTCATAGTAATGATAATTTCATGTATCAATTTGGAAATTCGATTTTTTTTTTTTTAAATCACCTTGAATAGTGAGATATCACTGCTCACTTTGACACCATTGTCTTTCAGCAAAACCCAAGTGTTTGTATTTCATCTGGTAGGAAGCATGACTTCAGCAGCCTAATCTTCACTGCACAGCCCCTAGTTACAACATCATTACTGCTTCACCTATTGGTGACATTTCATCCATCTATACAGACAGTCTGTAGCACAAAAAAGGGCTGGACAATAACTATTTTAATCATTTTGTTTGATAATAAAACCACGCATTTCTCACTTATAGAAACTCTATGTAATGTAATTGTCTCAGCTTGATCTTTCACAGCGCACATTAGCAAAATCAGATACACGTATATAACCTTTGTAGTTAGCCATCTGTAAACGCTTAAAGTTTACATCTGTTAACGACGATGAGGCCGTGCTGTGGAGAAGCTGTAAATAAAATCTCATTAATGGCAAAAGAAAACATCGAAGGCTGTGTGTGTTTGCACATGTTAAACTCCAGTGTGTTCCTGTATGCGTGCGCGGTGTTCAGCTTCTGCTGTGTGTGTGCGAACAGATCTCAGCTTCCATCTGGAAACCGGGCATGATTTCAAACTAAAAAGAAAAAAACCTTTATCAGTTTTAAAGTAAGATGGTGAGGGGTTTATAAAGAGCTCCACTGTGCCAGTAAAGAACAAACATCATGGTAAGATGTCTAATTCAAGGAAGTTAAATTTTGGACCACTCAAGTTTTCCCCCCCCTTTCTTATTCTTGTAACTGGTAATCACCGACAATTTACACATATAAATATAACATATAATAACATATAAATGACTGAAAATCAGAAATTTTATACCTTAAAGATGAGTTCTGGGGTGCTGGCAGCCACCTCCTCAATATCCATCCCTCCCTGGGGGCTTCCTACCATGACAGGACCATTGCAGGAGCGGTCCATTAGGATGGCAAAGTATGTCTCCCTGCTAATATCCAGAGCCTCAGCAACCATCACCTGCACATTGCAAAGCAAAAACAGAGGAGCTGGATGGAAGAAAGCAGCTATGTTACTGATCTGACATCACAGTCACCGTTTCATTAAGAAGAAAAAAATAAAAAAATAAAAAAAGGGGAAAAAAATCTAATTTGTTTTCTCCTTTATTCCCACCAGTGTTTACAAAACCTCTGAAAATGTTTTACATTTAAATTTATCTTTTAAAAGTAACGCATTTACAACTAGCTGTACAAAACAAGAAAATAGGCAGGGTGCAGAGATTGGCACAATCTACATGCAACAGCTCTAAGGAAATGTCATCTGTTATGAATAAAAGAAACAGAGGCAAATAGAGAGGAATTGTGTGTTCATTCAGAGAGAGAGGCAGGAGGAAGCAAGCAAGAAGCCCATTTGAAAAGGAACGAAAAAAAAAACTTGACAGGAAACTATCAGTTCTGTGGTGGTTAATGGGGTGCAGGTTTGGTAGAAGGGTGTTTGTTTGAACATGCACAGCCCTTATGTTCTGCTTCCACCTTATCGCCCAGTGAATGAGGATGGATCGGCTTTTCTGCGCTCCGTGTTAACAGACAGCGCTCCTATCTTCTTGTCCGAAAGTTGTTTTCCCCACTCACTCAAACAACCTTTTAAGTTGCCTGTCGTTTGACTTATACCAGTTCCTTCTCTCAAACTAAACATATTCTTTTCCCCACAGTCTATTTCTATCTTTCTTTGCCTCGCTCATCTGTCCCACCTCGTTTCCTCATCTCTCATTCAGCGCTATGAGAGTGAAAATCCACATAGATACACAAGTGCTGCCCCTTATCTGTGCTGTAGGACGGGTTGAGCATTGGTGTGCGCTCCCATTGGCAGGTTGACAGCTGAGCTCTAGCTGTCATCGGAAACGCCGAGTTCTGACTACACCGTCACTGTACTCGAGCCGTTAGGCGGCTCTTTGCCACGTCAGATTTCTGCGCCGTGTGCGATTTTCTTGGTAAGACGATGATTGTAGCTGTCCAATTGGTTTTCACGTCTCTTCTCACTCAGATCTAATCCAGGTTTTGGCCATATGTTTGTGTCTCTTATCCGCCTTTCCCTTCTGCCTCAGACAGCGAGTTAACTCTGAGCTTGTTGAATTTTCTGTAGGCGCCGTCAATAAAAATGATGTGTGACGCTCATTTGATTCAACGTAAACTTTGCAGGGGAAACAGAAGCAGTAGCTGGATGGAAGTGGGGAGGGGTAAAGAGAGATGAGGAGAGACAAGAGGAAGGCAGCAGGACACACAAACAAGCCACAGACTGAGAAGGCTTCGTCACCTGGAAAACGTCTGCTTTCAGGGGGTACGACATGCAGCATGCGAGCGGAGAAAATAGTATTCCTGCTTGTTAGTGGCGCACAGAAACAGTTGTTTACCAAATACTTTAAATTCACAGTGGGCCCTGTTCAATTTATGCAATGAGCCATAACACCAGCTAGTGCAACCCAATAGTAAACATCAGGGGCTAGCTACTATTGAAACTGAGCACAAAACAACAACAACAAACAAACAAAACAAAAAAAACACATTAATTTGACAGAAATTAATTACTGGACTCAGAATGACTTGAAATGAGATTGAAAAAAAGGGAAAAAATATAGTGAGGGTCCAGATCTTTTTTCTTCCCTGTCTCTGCAATGGCTCACCGTTTTCACTTTCACTCCCTCTTTTGGTGTCTGCTTAGTAGTCAAGTTGAAACCCAGCATCTTATTGGCCAGCTCACCAACGACGGCAGGGCTAAAGGACAGAGGTTGTAGGTCAAACAATATCACTTCTTTGAAATAAATCTTTATCATGAAGAAAAAAAATAGACTTCTAAAATAAAGGTGGAAAAAGCAGGAGGGGTCTACAGATGAAAGCGCATTTTTTCCCCTCTCAATAACTTTGTTCGGTTGAAAAGAAATATGTCTCAGCACTTTCTCAGTATTGGTCCAAAATATTCTGATGAAGGACAGCTTTTGGGTACACGTGCACATTGCTGTGAATGAACCTTCGCATATTCTCTCCATTTAAAAGCAGCCCGCATGCTGAGGCTGCTTCTGTTAGCCCGCTCTGCTTTTGTAAGTGAATACAAATGAAGCTCGGGGTTGTACTCATCCTTTGATAGATGAGAGGAAGGTGAACTGTGCACTCATGTCACTGTCTGGGGACGATGAACTTCACTGTATCTCACTTTGAAAAAGTTTCCGGCCTTTCCGAACCCCGAAGTAGGGTGATGATGATACATGCTTGGGACAATTGTCATAAATCACCTTTCTGCCTTTGCGGTGGCAGCAAGTTGTAGCTACCTTTACTAAGAAGACAGCATTTTTTTTTATTTATTTATTTATTTTATACGGGGAAACCTGGTGAAGGGAAATGCAGTTCCTGAGCAAAGTAAAGCTCTTTTAAGATTTGTTTAGCCTTTTGAAAAATGCATAAGATTTCAGAGTGAGCCCTCATTGAAGAAATACATCCATCACACTTCGCAACTCTGAGCTGGAACAAAATAGTGGCACAAAACCCAATAAACCCGAGCGTGGAAACTGAAAATGGGGTGGGTAATGCTTCAGTCGACCTTAAAGCCCTTTTTCAACGTTTAATTGAGGGTAGTTGTTCGAAAACGAGACAGTGGAAGAAAGAAAAATGTTTATTTGCAGCCCGAGTAATCCTGACTGTGTCTTTGTGCCTAGGGAGCATCTTCAGAAAGCTCTTTGAGCCTCCTCGCTGTAAAAGCCGCTGTTGTTGGTGAAAATAACATCAATCTATTTCCTACGGTAACTCACAGTGTGAAATGCACGTAGGGGCATACTTACTCCTTCGTTAAGTGCACTCCACCTTTAAGGCCGCTGTCGAACACACCCTTGCCTCTGCCCCCGGCCAGAATCTGAGCTTTCAGCACGATCTCTTTGGCATCTGAACAACAGAGTGAGACAGACAGAGAGATAGAGAGAGAGAGAACGAGACAAAAGGAGGAGAAGAGAAAGTCAGACAGAGCACTTAAGATATAAGCTCATGCCCTTGAACGCCCCCTTGAGCCTGTCAATTATTTGTCCATATGATTGAAGGAGGGAAGGAGGGAGGAAGAAAACAGAAGGCCGGGCTCACATTCCTTAGCAGAGTGCTCATCTGCAAGACTTTGACTTTAGTTTATACTAAAGTCCTGCTGTAATGTATCACAAAGTTAACTCTATTAAGTCTACAGTAACCTAATGTTATTCTGCTTGGCTCAGACAGTGACATGTCTTAACCTTCCCACCAACCCCACAGGACTCATGGACGACATCAGTTCATATACATTTCAGATAAGACTTCCTTTAATACCAATTATAGTGCATTCCAGATCTAAGGACTTCCAATGAGACCATTCATCTGTTTACAGTCAAGAACATACCAGTTTTGTCAATGTACACTTATTAAGTGAGGCAAACTGGATCGCTTAAATGCATTTTTTAAATAAATAAAAAGCAAAGGAAAATACAAATCTTTGACCTGATGATGGTGTTAGCTCAAAGGTCAAAGAAATACTAAACTAATGTTAAAAAAATCAGTCTCAGCTGCTGAAAATGGTAAATATGAACATCAAGGGACATTAACAGGAACACAACATGGATGAGAAAGCAGTGTTATACTTACAAAGCATTTTTGTCACTAAGCTCCATGCTTAATCATAATGTCAATAAAGCTACTTTCAGCTGCCCTCTTATTCAAAAGGGGTCGCCACAGCTGGTAGCTTCATATTTGATTTAGCAGATATTTATTTATTTAACATTAGACGCCCTTCCTGATAAAAACCTCCCTGGAATTTGTGTCTCCTGCTGGGATTTTAACCAGGGAGCTTCTGCTGTTGGGCGAAAGCATAAAGCACTACAATGTAGAGCCACTAATTGCGATCTCAATACTGATCAAAATAACTGTGATAATCATTTTGGAGTTATTAGAGTAGTAGTCTACTGTCTATGCTAGACAGTACAGGAGAGCTTCTAAATTTCAGGTGACTGAATTTCAAAAGACACATAAGCCAAAGTGGCGGTCAGACTGACAGAAGATTACCATTTCTGGGGGGATTGCCATTAAAATAAATTAAATAATTAAAAAGATCCACATAAATGGTCATAATGGTCTGCTTCTTTACAATTGATGTCAAAACCAGTGTTAGCTCAAGAAGGAAAATAAAAACTTGTTCAAAGATTGGAAGTCTTGGGAGTTTGGAAGCATGACCTTGTTACATAACCACCCAGCATCCCCTTCGCTGTCACTACCACCTTCCAAGCAGTCGCATCAGGAGAAGGTCTCTGAGCTCTCTCTTCCGCATCTTACCCACAATCCCGCACTATTCAAATGGATCAGAGGACACTTGATGAAAGATGGTCTACAGTTAGGTTATTATTATCTAGGTGGGGAGAGTTCAACCATTGACAGGTGGCTGCCAGCACGTTGGGAAGAGGGTGGAGGGGGCGTAGAAACGTGGTTAGAAAGACACCTTGACCTTGGCTCCTCCCTTGATGGCATTTAAAAAAATATTCCTGATGTCTAAGGGAAGGGTGGAATACATCGAGGACCCGGTGAAGCTGGAGGGGCTAAAAATGTTTTCTGTGTTCACTGTTGCTGTAGTTTAATAAAAAAGGGGGGGAAAGGGGAAAAAAAGAAAAAAGGGAATACAGGCTTGGACAGGGTGACAGGGATTAAACTAACACTGCATTAGTGAGGCCCGTTCTGTGAGGAGAGTTAAAGGCTGAGGGGAGAGGGGAAACGAAAGCATGAAGAGATGGAGAGAGAATGAAAGGTGTGCTCGTATGCAAAAGGCTTTGAGAGGAGTTATAAATGAATAAATATGTTAATAAAAAACTGCTACTGCACAAAATTAAAAAGAGTTCAAAGCAAGATGAGAAAGCATGTCCTGCGGGCATGTGCAGCGGAGAGGGACAGCACAGAGGAAATGACTTTTGCTTTAAAAAGAAAGAAATAATATATAGAAAAAAGAAGCAAGTTAAAGAACAAAGATGTGGCCCAGTAGGGAGGTTGCATCATTGAGGTGTGAAGAAAGGTAAAGAACTAAGATAAGACGTCATAGCAAGTACACTAAAATATGAAGAGGAAGGGAAAAAAAAGGGTATGTGACGTGTTAAGGAAGGTAATGGTGTGAGAACAAGGCAGGTGTTCATTCTTGCTGCACTAGTAAGTGATAGCCAATCTGCACACAATAAGATATATAAGCAATATCAGCATTTATGAATAGGTACAGAAGCTGTAATGTGCTGATAATAAGAGAAAACTTTAGAGGAAAAACAGAAGAAGCAGATATAATGTGATAAACTGAGTATTACCAATCACAAAGACAGCATGATTAAAAAGGACGCACTTGCCTCTTCCCACCTCTCTCTGTCTCTCACACACAAACCATGTAGAATCTTAAAAATAATGTTGTTTAACACTGAAACATCAATCTCAGTTGAAATGCATGGAAATTATAACAATGTCCTTAAAGATCAGAGTGAACACGGAGCATGGTAAAGAGTAGTGTGACCATTATCTGGTAGTATGACAGACAAGAGATGGCTCCTAACACTGAGAAAAAAGGGTTGGCCCATAATGAGAGCAGTGTGAGGACAGGATGGAAAAGGAGTTATAAAATGTAAAAAATCTGAAACAAGCCAAGGTTCTTTCATGTCAAACTGTAAAGAAAAAGGGGAAAGAAGGGCACGTGTCTGAAGTTAATCAATAAAGACACCAGCAAGCGCTGCTGATGAGTCACAGGTCATGGTGTTCACACAGTGGGGAAAAAATGCAATATTTTATCTCTAAACATCTGAAAGGTGACACAGGTGGGTGTTTTATCACAGGTGGCAACATTTTCTATGTTCTGATTACGATGCTCTGTTGTACGTTTTCATTACAGTACTGGTTAAGTGAATAATCTCTTCCTGTTATCCAGCCACAATAATTAAAAAAGAACTCCTCAGACTGATATTAGTTTGCTTATCAGCTGAACGAGAATCCTTTCCTAAGTCGGAGGGAGACAGTGTTTCATAATCAGCTAACTGCTTCCATTTGTATCATGCATGGCCCACTGTGAAGAAATAGAACTAGATTTTCATCTCCATTTATTTTCCATTTCTTGGGGACACACGGAAGAAGATTAACATTGCACAACATCTCCGATCTCATCATATGCAATTTGAGTAATGCGGTCATCATCCTCGGGCTTTACTTATTTCCCCAGTAATGAGAGCAAATCAACTCCCAGTCTGCTTGCCAGTGACGGCAGCTGGCAAAGAGGACGTTACTTCTACAGTCGGTGTCTCTTTCACCCCGTTCTTTCTGTGCACTTTGAAAGGCTATTCTCTTCCCTCACCCTCCTCCCTTTATATGTAGCTCATGAGCGGCCAACAGCACAGTTAGCTTTGGTCTGATATTTAATTAAGCCTTCGAGGCTGCGCCATGAGGGGGAATGCTGCCTGGTAAGGGACAGATGCGGGCTGTGCGCCAATCCGGAGAGAGTAAGATGAAGCTACCATCTGCAAGGAGAGAGAAAAAGATCAGGGTGGCCCTCCCCGACACTCGTGTGCTGTAATGAAAGTAATGCGGCGGCTAAATGGGGAAGACTAATCAAACTCTTGGGAGTAAGGAGAAAACAAACACAAGCCACGAACAGCTACGATCAAACACAGCGATTCTGAGTCTCAGCCTTCCTATGGATAAAGACCATTAGCACCAGAGGAAAGACAGTAAATAAAAAATATAAAAAATAAAAAGAAACGCAGTCAAACCCTCAACATCTGTGCTCTATTATGATGCCAGACAGTGCTGATTGCTGTCGAACAGGTGGAATCTGTTCTTTAGAAGGAAAAGGGAAAAAAAAAAAAGGGCCGGAAATGTCAGTCTACAAGATCATTAAAACAAGTAGTGTAGGCACAATTATACTTTCCCAGTATAGAGCCATTTTACGATAAGTAGAGGAGAAAAAAACAAAACAATCTGCACTTCCATTTGCTTCCATCTAGAAGCACATAGTGTACCTTTAAATAACTTCAATTATGCTGTCAGCTGCATATTGATGTCAAGAAAGCTAGTGACTCTGTCGACTCTAGTTTATGAGTCATTTTGCCGCAGTGATTTTTGGCTGTGTCACAACTATGTATCAGTAATATTATGAAAATGGACTCATAATATACTACAGCGCCATAGGCAACGCAGGAAACTAATGATCCAAAACAAAGAAACCATCTGATAAGCTTTACTAATTGTTTAAGCACAAAAGTGAATATGTGCGCGGGGTTTTTCCCTTTCATGTGTATTAAAAGGCAAATTTAGGGCCAGCACTTAGTTCTGTAAAATGCTTAGTGTAATAGCCTTATCAACACATTTTATTTTAATTACACTTAGGCACCATTAGGGCAAGTGCACAGAGCGGGTCATGTTTAATGACTGCTTGTATAATGATTTCATTTACAACTCCCATTTCCAGAAATGCTGGAATGCGATGTGAAATGTAAATCAAAACAAAAGGAAATGATTTGCGAATCATTTAAAGCCTAAATTTAATTACAAAACAACAACACAGAGACAAATCATCACACTTTTTTAAGGTTTTTTTAAGCTGTGCTCATAAATAACTTGTTAACAGCAAAAGACTTTTAGAAACTGGTTGGCATGCATCCATCCATCCCTGCTTATCCCATTCAGGGTTGGGATACACCTGGGACAGCCTGTCTCTTACAGGGCTAACACTTTAAAATAAGTACGCTAGTCAAATAACAATGAAATTTCCCAGTTTCCGTATTCGACATTTTTTCTTTGTGCCATCAAATTTCTAATCAAATACAGTAAAATCATTGTTTTTAACAAAGGAATACAAATTTTTAGAAGATGGGGTTGTAAGCGCAGCAGATAAAGATGACATTATCTTGGAAAAAGTTCCGCTTTCTCTAAACTTTTACCTTTTTTTCCCCAATTCTACCAGACTGTGAAAAGGTCAGACATTAAATGGTTTTCTATTCAAGCAGCGATGGCAAGTGAACCAAAAGGAGAGACAGGAAAATAAAATCCCTCGGTTTTGCATCTACCATGACATATAATGGTCTTGAAATTCTTTAAGCAAAATATGTTGCCTGTTCAGTTGAGGTTAAAAAGTCAACCAACATTTATAAATCATAAGCGCGCTCGGCAAAAGCCCTCTTGCTACTGGCACGTCAGTTCAACCAGATATATGGGCCTAACAAGACTCTAACAGATTTGAACACCAAAATAGCCAAAGACTGCAACAATTTATCCTCTTTGTTTGCTACAACTAAATAAATAATTACCATGTCACTGTCTTGTCTGGTTAAGCCCAGTGTCCATGTGTCTCTGCATCTAATGATGCATCTCGGTGCTACTCAGTGGAAAAAGAATATCAGTTTCCCTGACCAACAATGGCACCTCTTTGTGACACTCCTCCAGTCACGGCTTGCATGACAGCTGAGTCCTCATTAGAGGACAAGTCCACCTGAATTTCAGACACAGGACAGCACCTCTAATGACAACTCGAGATGCCCCTGGTCTCCTCTCAGTCTTTTTTCTTTTTTTACTGCCATGCAAGCAGAAGGGTGACCATAATGATAATGGTGTTGTGAAGCAATGGGTGCTAAATGACCACGGAGATATCTGCAGGGCGAATCATTCGTCTCGGAGCGAAAGCCAGTGTGAAGACATTTACTTGTATCGAGTATCATCGGGAAACGGTTAACAATAAAAAAATATCAACTGGTTAAAGACAAGAGATCGACACAAAAAAATAAAAATAAAAACGGTTAAAAAAAAAAAAGTTTAACTAGCTGAGAGGCCCTTTTATTGACTGATACAATTTCCTCACTTCAGCATTAACAAGTGCAGAGAAAAACTCTAAAATCTACCGACATCTGCTGCTGCATTAGTGGGCAGGAGGAACGCAATGCCAATTCCACTGATGACTAATGAAGTGTACCTAATGGCTGGAACTCACTGCGACAAAGCACAGCGGAGTTTGCACATTTTACTCCACAATTTCTGTATCTGCTCGAACTACTTTCAACTCCGGGACGACGAGGTGCCCGATGTTTACCCAGTGTGCCCTGACAACAAACAATAGGCGGCACGCTCACTTCTACTGGCACATTAGTATCATCCTAATACGATGGAGAAGACGTGTGAAAAATAATTCCACATCTCACCCACAACATGAAAAGGTTGTGGTGCGTAATGAGGAGGTGGAAACACTAAGCTGCTTACGGGAATCAGCTCTTTGAGAGACAGGCTGCTTTACCCTGCAAAGCCTATTTACAGCTGTTAAGACAATTTCAGATGCATTGCTTTTTTTTCCCTTTTTAAAACCAACGAAAGACCTAAGAGCCAGCTAATGTAATGGATAACAACAGGTCCTTGGAGAGGGCAGTATAATGTGCATCTGCTTGTTTATTTTGGAACTCTCATATTGTGCTTGCAAATTCTGGACATTTTTATGCGCCTGTGTCTTCACAGCTAT
>VUQG01022199.1:0-26561 GCA_015106755.1 Etia nguti | reverse complement strand
CAGCTTGTGGGTGAGAGCTTTTTGGAAGTCAGTGATCCATATTTCACACAGTGAAAATATTCTGTGGTTGCCGGCTTTTTAAAAAAAAAAACCTTAGCACAGTAAGAGCACAAATGAAGTGAAAATTGCTGCACTAGCATAATATCTGGGTGTGTCAACAAATCCTAGCGAATGTATAAAAAGTCCAACCCGTGTCGTTGTGTCAGTGAAGAGTGGCATGTGTAACTTAAGTATTAAAAAAACCCCAAATCACTGAGAATGGGAGCCAAGCAGAATGACTAAAAGATGATTCGCTTGAGCATTTTAAAGCATTTTGTTTCTTTTTTTCTCTCTCTCTCACCAGGGACATTTTCTTCTCTCCAAGGAACTGATATTCAGACAGGACTGTCAGAATATCAATGGCCCTAACTAATACAATTCAACTCTTTTTTTTTTCATTTGAGATGTTGTGCTGTCGCTCAGAACAAAAACTGTGTTTTTGTCTGCACTCGGAGCAATCATGTCATTTTAATCCCAGAATACAAAACAGCTATTGTTGCTTTGTATTCTTTTCAAAACTACCTAAACTTTCTAACACAAATTGAATTTGTCTTCAATGGGCAGTTCACAAAGTACAATGATATCTACATATATGAATACGCAACTAGATGTACGTGCTGATTTTTAAGTCAGTGATACTTTGTAAATGCACTAGAAGAGCAGGGTATTTTCTGTTTGTGCCTCCTTTCTTTGACTAAAACAAAAGTTAATTTAAAAAAAACATTTTAATCACACATAAAATTCTTAAAATGTTTTACTAGGATTCAGGTGAATCGTGAGGTAGGATGTGTGTTGCACTGTTACCTCACAGCAAGAAGGTCTGGGACCTTTCGGCGTGGAGTTTGCATGTTCTCCCCGTGTCTGTGTGGGTTCGCTCTGAGTACTCTAGCTTTCTCCCACAGTCCAAAGACATGCAATTGGTGGCTTTAGGATAACCAGTCCCTCTAAATTAACACTAGGTATTAGCCCTGTGAAAGAATAGCAACCTGCCCACCGTATACCTCATCTTTTTCCTTTCCACTTACTCTGATTTGGATAAATGGAAGAAAATGGCTGAATGTTTTATTGGCACAAAACACTCTGACTAAAGCTTAAAGCTTGTGTTCATTTCAGATACATAACATATGTGATCTTGTCTTATCTTTCTTTTTTTCCCCCTCCCTTTTTCCTCTCCCCGGAGCAACATGAGTAAGTGTGCAGGCAGGGCAACTAATTTGTGGTTTCACTCAATTATCCATTGTCAGTTTCCACTCAATAAGTTGAAAGCCATGAAAATACCAGGGATGAAGACTCGCAGTTCCCAACAGGCTGTGCGGTTAGCCCTGATGCTTCAGTCACCAAAATAGCAGAGGGGTGGTTGGCTAACAACCTGCAGTGATTAGGCGAGGAGCTGACACACTGAGCGTGCCCAGAGTCTGGACCACACTGTCAATCTCTGCTCTTCTGCCATCTTTTTCTTTTTAATTCGAGTCTCAGGTGCCTCTCTCTCTTTCTCTGTTTGCATTGACCATGCTGCTTTGAGTCATTTCTTGCCCTTGGTTGTTCTTCCAGTGCCTCTTTGTTTCGGCTTTCTCTGCCCCTTCCTCTCTGTGTGTCTCTACTTTTTTTCTGACCTGCCTGTTAACCACACTTCCCACATTTGAGCTCAAAAGAGAATTCTCCATAGTAATCCTGACTACAGGACCCTCTTCAAACGTCAATGAGGCTGTGACAGCAACACTTTGCCCCCCTCATTAACGTGACTGGTTGGACAGCGTAGCAGATCACACGGAAGAGAAAGATGAAACTAAAAGCATCCAGAAGGTTTGCTTGGCTGTCTGTCAGTGTCACGCTGACATAGAACCTGGACACTTCAATGACCCTTTATTTTTTGGACTGAATGCAGATCAGTGTGTTCATTTTATTCAGCTTCCATTCACACAAAGCAGAAATGGACAAGCACCAACTTACTAAGTGTGACCTCTCTGAATAAATGTATATATGTATGCAGTGAGGCCAAAAGTCCAGGCGTTGCATTTAAGAGTAAGGGCCTAACTTTGCATACAAGTTCCAAAAGTAGGCTTGTAACAGAGCAGCGATCTCAGTGAAAACTAGAGTTTTGAAGGCTGTTTTATACTATGTTTATGTATAGAATCATGTGGCTTTGACTAGCCAAAGGAGAGTTGTGTTTTCTACCCGACAGAATGCCAAAGTAGTGAGAGAGATGGGGAATTAATGCACTTAACTGCTGAGTCAACAAGCAAGGAATCTTGCAGCTTAGCCAAACAGACAGAAAGCAGACTGCCTGACAGGGAAATTAAAATAGGCAAGAAAGATGCTATGGAGGGCTGAGAGTGACAGAGATCGGACAAGAGAGAAAGTGAAAGGGTGGGATCGGGTCATTGCCACCCTGTGCTCAGCACATCTTTTGATATGACAGACGGCAAACATAATTACTCATCATTTTCTGTGCTAACCCTTAGAGTTCACAATGTCACAGCAATGCATATGCATGAGTCCAAGACCTTCCTTTTATCCTCATTTCTCCCAAAGAGTTTGGAAAGATTATGACACAGCAAACATATTTTACTCCGGAAGAAAAGCGGGGTAGACTTTTCCCCAGGGTCGACTGACATACCTCAGCATTACCATCCATAACTTTCACTTTTCTACCGTAAAATCCATAACAGCCCAAGAACATAAGACTGCCAAAGCTTGGCTTGTGTCTGCACTGAATGTCAGTGCTGGAGAGGGAATCAATACAGCAACAGGAGCTGCCACATCTTAGCTATCTCTCTCCCCCAGATGTCTGTCAGCCATACTCAGCTGGAGGCCCTCCATTAATGTGTGGTGGAATAACATAGTCAGTCCCATGCTTCGAGGCAGATGCATCAAACAAAGCTTGTGAAGTGTTGGGCCTGTGAGCGCGTGATGCTCCTGCAGGTTTTGCATTTGCTTCCTGGATGGAAATAACCAGCTTTGATCAAAGCTGGAGCGAGATAATATTGCGATATCGCAGAAAGTCCAAGCATTTGTGGAGGTGATTGATCTGCTAATCATAGATGCATGGGTGTAAATGCATGTAGCAACGGCAGCGATACTAAGTAGATCCTTTGCATTAAGGGGTTTTGCTGCAGTGCACAAGGAGTGGGGGGTTAGAGAGGCTTACTTGGATTCCCACAAAGGAAAGCAAATGTTGACAAACTCTCAACTTCAACAGCACGAGGAGGGGTGACATCTAAAAAAGCTGGCTTCAATAGATGGCCCTGTTTTATTTCAGGCTTCAGTATCACACACAGCATGGCTCAGTGCACTGGGGAGCATGGAATTCATAATCCAAACAAAACCAAGCACACAAACATGCATGGACACACAGAAAAAAACAAAAAACTGCACATCCTCCCCACACAAACACCAACACTCAGAGCTCAGTGGTGACAAGGCCAGCAGAGGCAGAGAGAGTGCTTAGATGTGCATATGAGTGTAAGAGGAGCCAGATCCCTTCACAAGCCTCACCACATGCTGTGCCACCTTCGTCACCAAAGGAGGACTGGGTCATGCTTTAAAACTTTTACCTGCTCCTCTGCTGCCTTTCATTCCCCTTACAGACCTCCAGCATATCAACACCCTCCTCGCCTGTGACCTCAAAGAAGCAGCAGGGCGCTTGCCGTCGTTTTCCCTCTGAAGGTGCTATCTCAACTTGGACAACAAGATGTGCAGGTGGACACACACAAATCTATGTTGGCCTGCTCTCTTAGCATGTGGTTTGTTCAGATATGCGTGCCGGTAAGAAATGTCGATAAAGACATGAAAGCAGTCAGAAGGGTGCTGATGAAGGAATTGGTGTGATGAGTCGCGTTCTTCCTGATGAAGGTCACAGATGTGGTAGGAGGAGGTTGGGACATGGAAGGTGGGAAGAGGGGCATGCGTGTCAAAGTCCTGTGTGCTCAGCCATACACCTCAGGGAATGACTTAAAGATACACTTTATTGAAGGGTGCCATTTGGAGTGGGCTCACATTTACTCTGGATGCAAAGTCTTTTTTTTGTGACATAGTGACCTTCGAAGGGCCTCCTCCACTCTTGTGTTATTTCTTTGATTTAAGCCTTGTGTTACCGCCTCTGTCTCTAGGGAAATGATGACATATACACCCGTGGGCTTGGGATTAGCTCAATAGAACATTATTGCCTACATCACAAAAGCTGCTACGCTGCGAGATCATTGATGGATGATGGTCCCAAAATGGTTTTCCGGGCAAAAATGATATCCAAATGCATTTTTCTGCCCCGAAAATGTTCTCCCGTTGCTGCTCTTTCTGCACGCTGACACACGATGATTTAACTTCTTATTGCTGGAAAAAGCAGTTGGCTGTTTACCATACTGCCATTTTGCATTGCCAGCTGAAGCATTACTTAAATAAGCAATGACCACAAGCAGATGCAAATGTCATTTCAACGGCTAATACCTTATACTTTAGACTTCCCAGGCAAACAGCCCTTCCACCTCAAAGGCAGATGAATAAATAAAGCACAGTAACACTCTCCATGTGGATGCATGTGGATGAGGGAAAAAGAAGGAGGGAGTTATCTGAGGCTCCATTAACCTTGTTTGTGTAGAGGCACCTCCACTATCCTAAGCCCACATCGCGTGGGGAACCTCAGGGGACCCTCCACTAATTAACCTTGTGAAGACACCCTCAGTAGAGGGAGGCTGGGACTAGAATAATAAGGAGGCCTTTGCTAGGCCATTAGCAGGAAGATTAACACATCCAACTCTCAAGTAGCTTTTTGACACAAAACCAATATTTGCCTGCACTGGCTCGGGCTGCGGTGTGACACAGTAGAATTCTAAGTGACATGTGTGTTTCAAGCTCGTGCAAAGCGCCTCCATCACACGTTTGTTTTTTCTTATCAGCATTTTTAGAAGACGATACGATGCATTTGTGAACATCTGTAAGTTTGCATGTTATCTGCAGTGGAGGATGCAGTAACATGTTACTGTCACTATCTTGCATTTTTCAGTTCATAGCAGTGACTACCATAATTTAATAATCACGTCACAGTTATGCCGTTCCTTGGTTTCAACTTCTTTGAGCGTCTGCCTGATAAATGGATGGATAGAATAAAATCATAAATATTTTCTTGTGCACTGGCACTACAGTCTGCTCTCTTCACATCCTGTGGAAGGAAGATAAAATAGCAAAGGGGTCTACAACTTTGCTTCTTTCTTACCTTACTTTCATGGCCAGGAACAACTGTCTACTACTGGTTTCACAAAATGAGCCATTGTAAACACTGTCGGGACAACACAGAGCTAGTAGCAAAGAACACCAGATTTTTCTTTTAGAATGATTTTAAAGCCAAGTGTATGACAAGCCCAGTCAAGCAGACAAAGGACTGATTCTCAAACGGTAACAAAAGCAGTTACCTGTGAAGCACTGCAGCCTGCAGTTTATATTATTAGCTGGTAATTATGTGTAATTACCAGCGAACAACAGTGCATCTCAGGCCAATTTAAAGCGTAATGAAGAAGTCATATAAGAGCAGTGGAACAAACTGCTTTCTATGTAGAGTAAAGGAAAAAAATATATACATGCCCAAAATTTGTTGGGTAAAGATGCTTTGTCCAAAAAATTATGCAATTTTGTAATTTTGCCTCTCAACACCATAACAGTGGAGTTTAAAGCATGCAATCAAAATGCTACTCAAGTGCAGACTTTCAGCTTTAATTCAAAGAGTCTTACAGAAGCCAGTTTACATTAACCATTTAAAAATTTCAGCTGTGTTAATACATACTCTCCTATTTTCAGAGGCTCAAATGGACAAACTAACAAAATATCAAAAAATCCTCTGCAGTCAACATCAGCCTGAAGTCTTCAACCCATGGACATCACTAGCGTGTTTGTGTTTCCTCCCTTGAGAGGCTTTGCCAGACCTTTACTGCAGTATTTGTAAACATACAGCCTGTTGCTGTATTTTTCAGTTTTATATTTAATAATGGAAAAGCATGCTCTATTAGGTCGAACAGGTGTCTGACATTCCATTGAAAAATATCAAATTTCTTTACCATGAGAAACTGAGGTTGGGTTGCTTTTGCAGTTTGCTTTGGATCATCCATTTGCCCTGTGAAGTGCTGTCTGATCAGTTTTGCAGCATTTGGGTGAACCTAAGCAGAGAGTATAGCCCTGTACACTTCTATTTTCTTATATCTACTTCTATCAGCAGTTTCGTATACACCAGTTGTTCAGTTCCACTGGCAGCCATAAACACCCAAGCTATAACACTGCCCCCACCGTGTTTGACAGTTAATATGCTACGTTTTGGATTATAACGTTTATTTGGTTTTTTAGCTTGATGATGGCCTTTTTCGCTTGCACTAACATCTCTTTGGACCTCAAATTTACAATTATAGTGAAAGTTAAAAAGCACAAATTCAACAATTCAATCACTTCTGATATTATGTCTGCTTCATCTGTTACAAAATAATAAGGGAACAGGCATCACCTGGCGGTAAAACCGTCCGTCAGTATGTCGTCCAATTGATCTTGAGTCTCTGGTGTACACTGTATAAAAATGGCTGAAACTCCTAAACAGAAAGAAAAGTAAAAACTCCTTGAATTAAAGCGCAAATTCTGCATTTCAGTTTGGAAGAATAACAAAAATAATAATAATAAAAAATAAATATTCACTTTCACATCCAAAAGGCAATTTGGATTCATTAATTGTCCTGACCTACATGCCCGGACTGTGGGAGGAAACTAGTGTAAACAGAGGAAGAGCATGTTTTCACAAACTGGGAGGCAAATATCTTGCAGCAAGATGAGAGTGATAACTACTAAAGCGGCATAAAGAGTAGGGATGGGTCCTACAATTAAACCCAAAACCAAATGAATGCCTCATTCAGTAGTTTAACTGGCACATGTCACTGGAGTTCACCGGGAAAAGAAATCCCTTTAATCTAAATCTTTGTTTTGTGGTTGATGAATGATGTCCCCTAAAATCCAGTAGCCTAAACGCAGCCCATGTGCCCATTGTTTCCTGTGTGGACGATGCATTCAGCTAAGGACCAGGACAATGTGGACTTTATGGAGTGGAAAAGGCTCTTTAACCTGATATCTGGATATTCTCGTGTGTAGAAGACATTAATGTATTCATAGAGGGGAAAAAATAAGGTTAAAATCATTAAAATGTTACAAAGTTGAAAACAAAGAACAGGTATACTATAAATCTGAAAAACTCAGGAGGTGATTATGGTATTCTGGAGCCACACTCAGATTAAAGAGCTGGACTGACCTCATGTTGATTTTCATAATAATACAAATTTGCACATAAATCTCTTCTTTTTATATATCAATTAATTATTGTATGGTAAATTTGTTTGCACATGCTTACACAATAGTGAGTGACAGCTGCATGTGTTGCATGCTCTTTTTGTTTGCCTAATCAATACAACATCTCATTTCTTATCATTACTAGGCCATCATAAGTCTTTCAGGTGTTATAAAATGGGTAGCTTTTTCAGAAGTTGATTCACAAAACATTACACGGATGTTAAGCATTGAGATGACTATGGGAAAAAGCAGTCCAAAAACAGGAAATGTTACCATCAGCATGGACATCTGGAACGTTAGGATCTACGACTGATTCAGTCCCAGATTGCCTAACATGCCGGCATTTCCACTAGTAGTTTTATATGTGTGTGTGTGTGTGTATATATATATATATATATATACACACACACACACACACAGAGGGAAAGGTGAATGCAGCTCTTCTTTGTTTCATCGTGTTATCGGGGCATGCCATCACATAGCTTGTTCTGCATATGATCTGACTCAGCCTTTATCTTTTTTTTATTTACCCTCCCTTCTGTGGATTTTACTCTAACTTTATCTGTAAAGGGTACCTGCACAATGTTTGGGTGGTTGCCACATCCCTATCTTGTATCTCTTCGCTAAACTTTAGAGCAGAATGAGGAAGTTTTGCACTTGCACACGAGAGAAAACCCACAGAAATCTGAAAAACCCAAGACAGCACTTTGAGACTTCAAAAGGAAGGGACAATGCATTTAAATATCTTTCACATCTTTCTCCCCCATGCTATTTTTTTATTTAAACTCTACCCACAGGGAAAGAGATGTCATATCTGAAAGGTGACTGGCTGTTAGTCACACTTCAATAGGAGCGCTGAGGAGGTGGTCAAGGCTGAAAGCTGTAAGAATTATCACCTCTTAACCCCTCATTGATTTGGATGTATTTCATTGTGTTATGCAGCATTGTGAATTCCTGGAGAAATGGTGTCAGAGTGACTTTGTATGGTGGAGCTGGGCGACAGCATGGTGCGTGCTCGGAGACCTTCTGGGCTTCATGCATAATGCTCTTTGTGTTTCCTGGGAAGGATGGACGAGTGACAGGGAGGACTGAGTCCTTTCCAGAATCTCAAATGGATTACACTCTCTTTCTCCCTCCTCTCGCCTGGCTCTCAGACCCCCCCACCCCCCTCCCTTTTATGCTATTTGAGGGAAACAGCCAACATCATTGATGTAGCCTTTTTCCCTGCGTGTGGCGTTAGAACAAAGAAGTCGTGTTTCCTTAGCATGCTTGTGCTTGTGTTGTGCTGTCTTTTTTTGTCCACTCTTCCTCTGCTTATCTGCTCTTCTACCTTTCTTTTATATCCCAGTTTCAATGACTTATTTTTCAAGAATATCTGACCTGCGCTGGTCTTAAGCGTCACTTCAAAAGAGTGTCAATTATTTCCATTGTAGCCACTGACAGTGACAAGAGAACACTGGATATTTCAGAAGGGATTTAGGCTGTTTTGTTTATAATACCACTGATTTCTTTTCAGGCTGCCAGATAGATATAAATTCTTAAAGAGCACCTTACTTTGAACACAGTGGTGGTTGTCTGTATTCTAATTTTATTTCTAGTAAAGCGAAACAAACTTGACTCGCATAGCTTAACTCCCAAATTTATTGAAAAACTCTGGTTGCCATTTAAAGGGTCATACAGTATTCCTAAATTTCATTATGCTGCGTTTCATTACATAACAGCGCATATCCCATTAGCCTGTTGCACAGTCATTTACAACTTCATGAATTATAAATCTGTTTCCTTTCATCACAGCTGGAACATTCTCCCTGATGTGCAAATTACACTCCGGAAAACAACCACAAGTAAGTCTGCTTTAACACAGCAGCCGAACCTCCCTCAGATGGACTGTGGAAAGATGAGAAAACAAGCAAACAAAAAACCCCAAAAACTTCAATGTGACATGGTTAACCAAGAGCATTGCATTTACTGCACTAGACAAAATCCCCCATCAACCTCAGGGGGCTCCCGGTGTATATCCAATGCACGGGAGATGGAGAAATCACCACTGCGCCTGGTTTTCAGTATCCACGGTTTGCTCTTTTACTGACAATAAGTCGGGGCTAATAGATTACTGCAGCCCCTAACGTGGCCCTGAAGGAGGCCCTTAGGGCTGAGGACCTATTAACAATAGATGTATACTCACTGCACTGCCCCATCCACACAATTTCTCAAACCCCGAGACTCCCTGTTGTACTTTATAACGCTCGGAGATATCCAGGTCAGACATGAACGGCACTCACACCATATGTGAGCCCACAAGCAGAGATCACTAAAACATAAATCAGACGCGCGTGAGAGAGAAATAGCCCCTGGCGTAATGCAGAGGCGATTATAAACTCAAATGGGCACTCTTTTCAATAAAAACATGAAATATGATCTGGGCTTCAGGAGAGTTGAAAGACACACGCAAGAACATTAACAGAGCTAAGGGCACACTTACAAGAACGGCTCTGATTTCACCTATAGTCAAGTTCACATTTATGAGAGCACAATAAAAGTGCCAAGACAAAATCCTGCATCATTTTCTTCCCTTGATTCTATGGCAACAATAAAAATGAATGAAAATGAATATATGAAAAGTATATTTAGCTACATGTTAGCATTGAAAATATTGTGAAATGATTTCATGTATCACAGAAGTTACTCTTTGTGTTTTCTACGCAAGCACACAGGCCACAAAATAAAAACTAGCATGTAAAAACATAGAGACAGAGGATGCAACTGTATTCTAAAAAGTACAGTTGTCACAGATGTATTGTAACATGCACGTAATGGGGTCGTTCAAGCTTAAATAAATACATTATATACATACAGATGCAAAGGACATCGTGAAACATCTGCTTACATCTTGTGAATTTAGCTGTGCAAATCCACAAAGAGCAGCAAACCTCAGAGCAGCAGTAGCACAGGTCAGCTCATCATAGCTTGTACACTAAGAAAATCTGCTGGAGCTTTAAATAGAAATTATTGTGAATTCAGTCTTTTCCCCACGCTGAGCCCTACAACTGACTTTAGGGACCCCCCACTGGTAGAAACATCCCACTTTTACTTTCTTGCTTTGAGTACATTACAGAACCTCTACTTTTTCCACTTTTTTTTTAGTAAAGAAGTTGAATCAGCACTTTATGTATTTATGTATTTTTTAACACTAGTATCTGTACTTCTACTAACATACAGAATGTCTGTACTTTAGCCACCTCTGGCGATTACCATAAACTGCATCTAAAGCACCCAAAATACAAACCTGGAGCAGAATAGTAAAAGCTTTTAGAGGACATAACAGGTCCTACAGGGAACTTTCAAATTAAAACAGCACATAACTGCCTTTATTTTTATAATAGCACCTTAGGCCAGTAGTCTCATATGTAGAACTAATGCATTACTTTTATGGTATCTGGGAATTCATAATTTAATACAGTATACTGCTTCAGTGATTCTATCTCAGCTCCATCACGTTGAGCTTTGGATGAGGAAATATATTGTGCACTGTAGCTGCAGCCCTGTTTTCATTTCTCCGACTTTCTGAAGCTTCCATTCTCTGTTATTGACTTCAAAGCTTTACTGGCATGTGTAAAGAAAACAACAAAACAAACTAAAAATCTTTGAATACACAAATGTGTCATGGCGAATGGATTCATGGATCACTCTTTACAGTTAAAGTAAAACATGTACACTAATCTATCTCCCAACTCAGTTTCACAAGTCTGCCTTAAATTCCCCTTTACTGCATTCTCTGTTAGCCAGCTTGTTATCCAGTGTGCCTGTTGCTGTGGAAAACAAAGCTTCAATTGAGTGGTCAAAAGTTTATCAAGAACCAAAACTGATCAGAATAATATTAAAGGCCCAGTTCTGGTCCATGGGCTTTGATTTATTGAGTTATTTCTGTTAGCAGCCAACATTAGCTCCTGATGCTAAAAGAATATTCACATTCACATTGTCATTGTTATTGAATAAATGCTTCATTTATTCAATAAAATAAACAAAACACAAAGTATTTTTCTCCTGAAGGTTTGTTCCTGTTAAAAGGGAGTTTCTCGTTCCCACTCTCATCAAGTGCTTGCTCATGGGGAGTCGTCTGATTGTTGGGGTTTTCTCTGTATTATTGTGTTTACCTTACAATATAACGTGCCTTAAGGCCACTGTTGTTGTGGTTTTGTGCGGTATATAAATTAAACTGACTTGAATTGAAAGTAGAAGTTATTTTAATAAGAAAAAAAGAGAAAATACTGAGTGTCTCACAAAGCATCAATGTCTCCCTGTCTAAATATTTTAGAGAAGCCAACAATATCCTCTGGATATGATTATTATTATTATTATTTTTAACTTGCCTGTGTAAAAAAAGAACACAATGAATGCCCAAATAAATTACTTTTAGAGAATGCATTGGCTTTATACTACAAAAGAGACACTTCTGCTATATTTTTCTCTGACAGTGTATAATCCAATGCTTGAGTCAGATCAATGAATCTTTTGTATTAACAATTTGCTACCATTCAGAGGTTTTCTGAGTGGTGCATGCTCACAGAATCTCATCAGATACGCCTTTCCAACTCGGCGCATTTAGCATCGCCTTGACTGGGCCTCTAAACTGAAGTTCAGTCCTATCATTTTTCTGTTTTGTTTGCGACCCGCACCCCCCTACACACACAAACAGACACACACACAGCCCTAACACTCTCACTCACACTTCAACTCACAATCTAGCTGCCTGAAATTTTCAGCTTTTTGTATTCCTGCAAACTCAGCTTTTGTTACACTGAAAGATATTACAACAAACTGTGGTATTGTAAGGCTGTGACAGTTCTGTACAGGTTGTGTGATGATGAAAAGCAAGATGAAACAAAGCTGAATTTTTTCTTTTATCACTTAATTGTCATAATCTCAAAGTCTGTATCCTACCACATAAATGATTATGGCGTTATGGGGTTTGTAACACACTTACTATACAATACCAAACATATCTCACCATTTAATCCGTAAGATCATGTGTGATTACCATAAGCTGCACCCAAGGCAACAAAGGTACGACCCTACAGTAGAGTAGTAAATGCTTTTAGAGCACGTAGCAGGTCCTGCAGGGAAGTATCAAATTAAAAGCAGCACATAAGTGCCTTTATTTTTATATTAGTACCTTACGCCAATAGTCTCATAAGTGCAACTAATGGATTACTTTTATGTTATCTAGGAATTTATAATTTAATACAGTAAAGTGCTTCGATGATTCTATTCAGATAAAATTGGAACAAATAAGCCATAGAAAACACATCAAACTCAGTTAAAACATCACTGTAAACACTAGCCAAACAGTCATTTTTAAAAAAGTTTTCTCTGTTTATTTTTTTAAAAAATACATAAAGTAAAGAATGACAAAATAGTATAATCTCTTGTTAAATTACAGTGGAGGCATGGCTGAAACAATCCCTGTCATGTACAAACCCCCACACCAAAACAAAGCTTGCACAAATTTGATTGTTCAACGCCTTTGATGGTGCTGAATCTAGAATTTTTTTTTAGATTTTTTTTTTTGGCTGTATACACCAAGTCTCCCACATACAGATACTTTAATAAACTTGAATTTTTGGGCGGCTTCCAATCCACACAGCCCACTGCTTGGACGGGCACAGTAAATATTCTATTGTTTTTTGAAGAGGGAGAGCCTGGAGGTAGGTGATGAGTGGGGTCACCAGCTGAACAAGCCAAGCGTGCTGTCATGTTGCCCTTGCCTCCACCACTCTGCTTCCAATGCACGTTTCTCTGTCTTCAGTATCGAGTGCACACTTATAAGCGCACAATAATTCTTTAGCATACGAAACCACATAAGGAACACAAACAGAAATGTACTCACTGTGCACATGTGCATCTCTGAGCACATGTTTAAGTCCATGCACGTGCACATGCCCTTTAATCAAAAAAAGTGCTAAATTATGTAAATAGTTCTCTGTGTGTATTTCACAAAACAAACTTTTAGTATAATAACATTGCACTTTGCGTTGGATCAGGACGTTATGTGAGAGAGAAATCATACAAAGCTTTCTAAACTAAGGTGGTAGCATGAGGCAAATACTACATATTTTGGCAGGACAAATGCGCGATATGAACGAGCTACTGTAACTTTAGCAACAAAGGGCTAGATTTACGTTGACACAGCAGAATATGTGATAACTGCTTTCCACATGAGCCGCTGGTGCAAAAGACCTTTATGGAGGTTTACAGTGCAAGCTGTTTATATTCATTTGATTGGAGAAAAAACTCTTCCATCTATAGGCGACATAAATAGGAGCAAGGCTCATCAGCTTTGTTATTCAGACCAATATCCTCACAGAAAACCTCAATCAGTATAAAAAATACAGCACTTGGTGAAAATATATAAATCATATCTTCATCCTTGCTTGCATGCTTGTAGCCCTATTAGCAGCAGGTTTAGGACATCAAAAATTAAACTATTCTATTCATGGAATATTTTGACCCGTAACATCAGTCAAACCATAGATTTTATCCAGGCTTGGACCAAGACAGAGAGAGATTCTGCTGACATCTCCCACTGACTCACTGCCCTGTTTGGATTAGTTTTTATTGATGCCACTCAGCTTCTCAAGTTTACAGAGGACAGATTGCGCTCTGATTCATTCAAAACATTCTGTTACCGCTGACTCACTCTAAAAATCTCTGTCCCCTCATCAGGTGACTGTGTGTCTCAGCATCCGGTGGCAATGAGGTGGTGCTTCCAGAGCAGGTATACATGCATGTGAATCATCCCTCTATTCTGCTGCACAACCAAAGCCTACTCACCACTGAAATTCTGACTTTCTTTTAACCGCTCCAGCCTACAAAAGAAGAACCAGTGCGATCGATATTGTGAAACCTGTATTAGAAAAGCACTGGTTGCTGATAGCTCGAGCAATTTGCCTCATCTGGAGGATATTAAGGAGCCTCATAGCTGGACTGTAAATAATTTGTTCCTAACATCTTGTCTGCCATTCAAAATGATTTATCACATCAGTTATTTACTGGTCTTGCTTACATCAGCTTTGCTCAAGGACCATGACTGAAACTGACCGTTTAACACTTTTGACAAAGGTTTGTAACCTGGAGAAAGAGGCTGCACGTGGGGGTGGTTTGTCTTCATGGCTTCCACCAGAATGACAACTGCTGAAACCATGACCTTTTTCTAAACCCAACTTATTTTATTGTATTTAGTTTTATTTAGTTTTGTTGTACTGTATTGTATTTTAATTTCTTTTACCCAAACCTAACCAAATTCTGACTCACAACCGAATCCTTTTTAAAATATTACATCCACTAAGCACAAATGAATAATTCCACATTTTCTTTTGGTCTGAGAACTAAACACCCCACAGGACACAGACGCCAGTGTTGGGGGTTAATGTTCTGTGTTTTAACCACCCCCATTTACTGTTTGCACTACGGACTTGCATTTCATATTTTTCAAAGCTCTAACATCCCGACATTGCGGTCGGTTGGTTGCAGCGATAGCTCAGGAGCAACATTAATATAATGTAATAGGAATAACCCCAACATTGTGGTATCAGATATGTGGTATATCACTGCAATAAAGTGTGTGTATGTTCTCTTTCTTTTCTACATTCAATAAATATGGGTAAACTGTCTAACTTGTTTATTTTCTTCTTACTTCATACAGATCATAAATGATGGGCATCTTGCTCCAAAAGTACATCTTGAACAGAAGTTGAGATGCGAAGCTTAGAAACAAAATCAAATTGTTATAATGATGGAAACATTCCCCCATATCAGACCTCAATCAATACATGTAAATCAATCTGGAAAACAAACACAAAGAAACAAAAACACACTGCTGAAATTCAGACCACGTTCCGCTTAATGGTTTTTAATCATGTTTACTCATTGCTGGTGCAGAAATTTCCAGGCGTAAACTGTAAATCTTTTTTTGCTCCTGTATATCCTGAAGGAGAAACTGTTCTGTGAACAGAATCTAATTCATGTCGCATAAATACCTGCCGCAAGATTTGATAACCCCCCCCCTCCAGCTTTCTAGTTAAGAGGGATTGCCTTTTACTTTTCTCTTTCGTGCATCCGTTCATTTCTTCACAGCTCTCTGAGTCAGATATTGGCCGTCGGTTGTGGACACTTTGCCTTTGTCCTCTTGGAGCACATTTCCTGCCTGTGACAGCTCCTCTCAGAGGAGTGACACTCATTCCACTCTGGTGAAGTGAGAGCAGAGCCCAGAATACACTTCTCACACGGTAGTGAAGTAGAATATACGCTGGGGCCAGACGGCCAAGCGCCTCACCTTTACTTGACCTTGCATGGACCAAGTTTCTCTCTACGGGCAGTGGCTGTTTCTCAGATGAAAAAAAAAAAAATGCTGCCACAATAAAGCAACAGCAGCCCCATAACAGCACAGTCAACACTGACCATCTCTGATAACAACACACACAGCTTTTTGGTTATTTTAAGCTGGATTTAGACACAGCTAATAAATAAGGTTATAAATAAATGATCATAATACAGCGATTGTGCAAGCACAGAGATGTGAATAAATGTGACATCATGAAAGTAAAGCAATTAAGCAAGCCATTAATCACAGCCAGATAGGCTACATAAAAACCGGCAAAATAAATTATAAATTAATTTGCCCAGAGATCAAACCATTATACTATATCTCATAATAGAAAGTTAATGCAATTGAAGAGTTTCTGTATACCCCATGAATGCCCCTTTTGACTTTCAAAGCAGAGAACTCCAGGCAAAGTAATTCATGTCAGAGTTGAAGCTTTTGTGGAGGCAGAAATATTCTGTGACTCACGGGTTACTATTCCAGCTTGTCATACACACATGAGTTTTTTTTAAAAACTCGTCACTCACTTGAATCACTCATGCACAGCTCCATATCCCATATGTTATGTGTGAGCCACACATTATTACTGAATGCGTAAAATGATAATCATCAAATATTCATTCCATCAGTCTGGTTTTTTTGGGGTCTTTTCACCTATTTGTGCTCATTAGATGCACTTTACAAAAGGCACTTTGGGAGTTTGACTATTTATCCATATATTACATTCAGTCACATTCAAGGCCTCCTGTTTATATTGAAATGCACATGGCATGAGCATTCTTGCAATGCGGAGGCAATGCCGCCCACTCATCCTCTGCTCAGCTTTACCTGGTCTCATAAAAATATATACATTAAGTTGGCAGTGCACAGATGTGTTCATGTTTGATTCCATCTGTCAATAACTGGTGAATTAATGTGTAAAATGATCTAAAATCTTTATTGAAAATGATGTGACATAGCAGTAAACAGTTGTCTCCAACCAGGTGACCCATGCAATCATTTTGCAATTGAAACTAGTTACTACGGTAACCAAAGGTGATAAAATTCAATGCGATAATTGGACAATCAGTGATTTTGCTTTCCCATTTTTCTCTAGTGTGACTGAGCCATTAGCAGAAAGTCCAGGGTCTCAATCAACTGGCTGGATCAGACTCCATATATATATATATATATATACGAGTGTATAGAAGTTGTCAGCCTCTCTGTGTTTTCACTGTGATAGACTGGTGACCCATCCATGGTTTACCCACCCTTCACCCCCAACACCTCACAACCCCAAGGAAATGGATGGACCGATGTAAGGTGGTGTATCTGGCACATTAATTCCTTTTTTTTACATTTTTGTTGGGCTGTGAAGTTTTCTGCCATCCTTCCAGTTAAAGGAAGCTTCTCTCACTCATGGCCTTTGTAGGTGAAAATCTCCTCTACTTGTGCCTGAGGTGTGGAACAGAGAATTAAAATGTTCAGCGAAAAAGGATACAAAGGTGGAACATTGCACAAGGTTGTAGAAAAGAGCCAGGATCCTCCAGGCGCTTGGTAATGTTCTGACCCCAGTGTAAATCCATCAGTGCCATTTTGTTAATGAACTGATCTATGATTTACACTGTCAGTGAAACTCGTTTCCTGCTGCCGCCTCTCGCAAAGTGCTGACAGAGCCTCTCTGTATTCAGCAGACCTTTGTGTTATTGTGAGTAAGCTGATTTGTGTTATTCATTTTAAATCCCCAATCCAGTCACTTTGTCAGTTGGTAACAGTGGGTCGCTGCAAACATGCAAAGAAAGTTTGATTACATGAAATCAATTAATGAGCAACTCTGGGGTTTGGAGTTTGCAGACAGATCTAGCGCTTACATACATTATTCATCATCCATAATTGATACGTCTTACTGGGACATATTTACAAAAATAAGAAAATGTACAGATTGCCATTTCAGACTTAACTCTCAATTGTTGCTATGGTTAATTAATCAGAAAACTTCCTAAAAAAAATCAAAATATTCAATAAGGATCTTTTTCCCCCACATCTTTATTTCAGAAAGCAAAACAAATCCCAGTGAGCTCCTTTGTTTGCGTGGTCACAAGGTTTGATGTATAAAAACAAGAGCTGTGAAACATCTACAGCATAAAGCGAACACCTCGAGGTTTAATGAGGCTTAATGGTGCAGATGTATGTCACCTGCTTCCCTGCCTACATCGTGCAACCTCACCTGTTTTTGTAAAATAGGATTAACATGCGGGGGACAAAAACGGAATGGAAATGGAACACCCTGAGAAATCTTACAATGCGCAGCAATAACAGTAAATAAATAAAACGAGTGCAACATCCACAAAATTATATCAGGCAAACACACATAGGTGTTGCTGACATTGCTTTATTTATGTATATATACCCACACAAACAATATGTAGCCAGCAGCCTCTTTTCTGTCTGAAACAAGTCCCACAGGATCTTGGCTCTGTTCTTTTCAACCACTTTCCGAGGTGAGTTTCACTGGGACTTGGGGACTTGTAATCCATATGTGGCACAGATGTTTCTGTACACTATCCCAGCCACTTGGTTATGCCTCTGAGTTTATGCTGTCTCAGGTTATATCTTACAGCCTGTTACTATGTAGCCTGTGATTCTTGTTTCATCCTGGAGTGTGACTCTGACACTCACTAATCCTCTCCCGCCCCATTTTACTTGCTCACGAACCCTCTGGGCATTATGATGAGGTTTTTTTGCCTTGACATGCAGTTGCTTTTGTCTCCTCCTGTGGCCATTTAAGTACTGCAGTTGGGTATGTGATGACTGGCAAGACACAAACATTCATAGCTTAGGTCTTTTTCTTAGCTTCTTAGCAAACTTTTAGTAGCCCTGCAAGTTTATTATCCTGCCCTTTGGTGACGTTAACCTGGTAACTATAAGCTAAGTCCTGATCACATTCCCCCTCTTTGTGAATTCAGTAGATTCTGGTAAAATGGGCCAGGACTTAAGCATGATGTCATCTGTATACAGGAGCTAACTGCACTTGGAGATGACTAGTATATTGACCTTGGCTTCAAGCGTTACTTTGCATTGCCATATTAAGTTCTTGATGAAGGTTATCAGTAACCTGATAGCCTTGTATAGTGCCAAGCACTTGAATGTGTGGGGTATTTGGGGCTTTCTTATAATCTATCCAGGTGATGCTCAGCTTGTTCTACCTAGTTTTAGAGTCTTATCCAACTGCATCAACCGGTAATTTGTGCATTGATCTGCTGATGTTGCTTCCAGTGTCCTTCTAAGCTTTGTTCATAGGATGACTAATGTTCCTACTTAGCTTTGTTGCAATAAGAAGAGACAGGAGGGAAGTAGTTCAAAGGTTTTGCACCCTCATCAGGATCCTTCATGATCAGAATTGCCCCGGCCTGTGTTAGACATTTTTAGTGTCTGCATGGCATTGCGGTTCAGTCATTTTTGCTGCCAGGCGAATTCTTTTTAAATTATTTTATCCATCTATGGAGGCTCTACATTTACTTTATATATAACTAAGTTGCAGTCTGAAAAATTTGATGTTCGTCATGAAGGGTTTGACATGGTTGTTATACTGGAGCTTAAATCCAGTCTGATCCTCACACTAATGTTTCTTGCCTTGCCTTTTAAGCAAAATACTGCATTTCCAGCGCATAACTTGACGAGTTAGCTAACGAGAAGACAGAATGCTTCAAAAGTCTTCAGACAAAAGCAAAGACCACAAGATATTACTTTCTAAAAAGAGGTTTTTGTGGATTTGTTTTAGAATATGGAAATTCCAGGAATATAAACTAGACAAAGCTCCAGTTATAATAAAACAGAAAAAACCTTTAAACTTTAAATATGAATGCACAGAATTTGAATGCGCTCTCTGTTATTTATTTATTTATTTTTAAATTGTACATTTAAATTGTAAATTGGTTTTTTAACATTGTTTTTTAATGGAGCAATCAAACTCAAAGGGAATATCAAAAATAATTAAAATTTCCTACACTCCAAAAAGCAGAGCAATATTTATGTCTTTCTGTACATCGCCCTTAGGTCTGCTCAGTTTAGTATTCACCCACCGAAACACTGTGATATAAAAGTTAATGATATACGCCTGGTCTTCCTGGAACACTATCAATTATTTTTGGACCGTTGGGGTGGTGAAGTAATGGTTTGAAATGGCTCTGATCCAGTTTATTTGAATGAGTTTTGTTTGATAGTTTCATAGATAGATAGATAGATAGATAGATAGATAGATAGATAGATAGATAGATAGATAGATAGATAGATAGATAGATAGAGTCACTGTTGCATAACTAAGAGTTGCAATCCTGATTACATTCTAAGAAAAAAAGAAAGAATAAATAATGAAACAAGAATCCCAGGAGGATGGAAAAAGGGTGTGGGTAGTTGTTCAAAAATGGTATCCTCTTCTCATGTTGTGTTGCTGTTCCAGCTACCTATTTACACCTTTGCAGAGGCCTGCTGTCTTGTCTCTTCCAAAAGTCAGTGCACCTCCAGCCACATCACTCTTATGTCTACCCTTGCACACACAGCCAGACATAGTCAGGCACTACTCCATATTGTTTCTCAGAGAGCCTCAGAGGTAAATGGTCCTGAGTGTTGACAATAGGTGTAATTTTATGAAGAAGGAGAGGTGTAGTGTGTCTTTATCCAGCTAACCTGATTACAGGCCTCCTCTTTCCCTTTGTGAGCATACAGTGTAATCTAAAAGCAACACCTGGGCCACTAGGCAATGCAAAAAAAGACGACATGCCAAAGTAGCCCATACTGGCACACCCCCAAAATGAATTAAGGTGGGCTATTCAGGTCTGTCCTGACCTTGGGGAGAGGTACATACTGCTTTCTGCTCTCAGAGTGACAAGCTGAATGCAGTCTTTTATTACACAGCACCCTGTGAAATGTGTAATGTATGTTAATCCATATGGGATTGAAGGCAGAGACAGATTCTGAGGGGACAAAATGATGGTGTCAGAAGAGAAGGAATGAGGAAAGAAGAAAGGTAGAGACAGCATAGAGGGAAAGCAGAAGTAGTTTAAATGGGGCAGTCAAGGAGACCAGACGAGGGAGAAAGAGACACTGAGAAAATGATAGAAAGGTGACAGAATCAGGCAGACAGACACAACCAACAGGGTACACACAGAGAGAGAGAGCCAGGGTAGACAGATGGAAAGACAAGGGCACAGTCACACTACAGCTGAAAAGCTCCATATTTGGATTTCTGTCACATGTCATGGGTGACACAGATCTGATATTTTCTACTAAATGTGATACATGCAGCATGACTTCTCACACAGACCACAGAAAATCCAGGTTAAGGAAATCAGGTTCTGATACAATGTGCAAATTGACAGGGCCAAGATGACAATAGGTGAGCAATACAATTCACCAGTAGGCAGCTGACATAATATTTTGTAAGTGTCTGCAAAGTTATAGCTTTAAATCAGGAATTTCTGAATGACTCAGTAGGACATTCAGGCTTTAAAATGAAAAGTTTAAATTGCACTGCCAAATGAGATGTTTCAGAACTGTGACAATATGGCAGGCTGATATAATGACACCATGTATCACACTGTAAAAGGAAGAATCACTGGTCACATGGGACTGCTTATATTTCTCTGACAAGTTACTGATGCCAGTCAAAATTGTTGAAGAGAATGATAGAATAGACACAACATGTTACCTTAGTGTTATATGGTAGCCCTGTATTAAGCTATGTGAGAAAGTAAAGTTAAAAAAAAAAAAGTGTCATTTTGCGGCTGGGTCATTTTGAGTTTATTTTGTATTTTTGATTTCTTATGTTGTATTGGAAATATGTTAAGTTCTTGTGTTGTTATTATTAGTTAGGATTTAGTTGAGTTTTAGTCTAGTTTATGTTTCACCTATTTCTCCTTGTTTACAAGTCTTTTTCTGTTTGTCATGTGTTATCTTCTGATCTATGTAGGTTCCCCTTGTGTCTCTCTCCTCTGTGTCTCGCTCCCTCTCGCTGTCTCTTGTGTCAAGCTTGCGTGTCCCAGTTCACGTTTTTCCATGTTTCCTGTTTTATTTTGAACAGTCTGGTGTTTCCATGTTCAGTGTGTTTAGTTTTACTTTTCCCTGTGGCATCATGATCGTTTGTGTCTCCACAGGTGGTCCCACTTCCCTCATTACCCTTCTGTGTATTTAAGTCCTCTGTCTTCCTCTGTTCTGTGCTGGGTTGTCTGTTTGTCTCCACGTCAGGTCACAGAGTGTTTGCTGTTAACTGCTCATGCTCATGCTCATGCTCATGCTCATGCTAATGCTCATGCTCATGTTTAAGTTACTTCACGTTCAAGGTTTTACATGCTCCTGTTCAGGTTTCATGTTATGTCTCATGTCATTGTCTTCGTAGTTAGTTTAGTTCAGTCCCTGTTTAGGTTTCAGTGTAGTTTCGCCTCCCCTTTTTTTTCTGTTTTTTTTTGTATCAGCCGTAATAAAGGCTCGCTTTTTGTTTGATCATCAGTTCGTTTTTCCCGTGACTTTATGCCATGGCATCTCAGCCGTGACATAAAGTAAACTTTTGTAAATCTCACTATAATGTGTGTCTTTTCCCCACTGTAAGACATGTTAATCAATTTTGATGAAAGTTACTATATAAACTGCCTAGTGTAGCAGGATCATCTCATCTATGTAGCTTTTGGGAATTATTTTTATAACACTAAGATCCTTGCAAATAATATATGTGCACTAGCTGATCTTCTAAAAGACATTGAAGACAAATAAGTAAGACAGCATGCTAAATGATCTATTGTTTATATACTGTCTATAGTTTAGTTAAGTTAGAAATTATCTGCTACTTTTATTCCACATATTATTTTATAAAGCATTTACCTTTACAGTAAGCACCAGGATTAGGGTAGCCCAAAGAAGATTTCCACTGGGGCCTCAGCAGTTCAGCCTGCTGCTCAAAGCAAACAGTATCAGTTTGTGTGGGAATGCAGGATTAGTCTGACAGCTGTGATGACGTTTGACAGTGATTCCACATATCCTAGGATAGATATGACTGGCTAGTCCAGAAACCAGATGTGAGCAGCCAGCAGTGTGAATGTAGACACAAAGAGCTGATCTTAACGCAGCCAAGGCTCCAGTCACATCACTCAGCTCGTACCAGCCCTTCCTGTCTCCACCTATTGAGTGGGATAGTGCGAGGCGCCTGGGCTGCACTAGCAGCTGTGGGATCAGGTGGCTTTTCTTGCCAAGGCCCAAGCTACACGATTCTGTCCTGCCATCCTTCCTCCCTCATCTTTCCCACAACTGATCAGCATGCATGCTGCTGCACGCTGTCCGCCTGCCAGGGAGACTGAGGGAAAGGATACTAGGTAATCTACAGCCGGCATGATGACTTTGAGGAGCCAAGTTGTTACCTCCCATTCCCTCTCACCTCACCCTCTTCCCCACAGTCATAATCCCGGAGCTGTCAGTGAGCGGAGAGTTATTCTCTGAGCGCGGAGAGGGCATTTTGTCACAGAGATGAAAAGTGGGGGAAAAGAATGTGGGCAGCTGAGACCTATAAACTTGCTTTATTGCATTGCAGAGAGGTGCTTCTGTGGAGCACATGCTTTTAATTAATGATGCCCCCACCTGACCCCTGTGCTACTTTGAGTTGTACACCCAACAACAAGAGAGGCGCGAGCCTCAAGCAGAGATCTGCTTGGCATTGCGTTGACTGTGCTCCATCCTGGAGCTGAAAAAAGACAATGAAATTCATAGCTGCAATATTGGCCTATAATGTTTAGCATGATCACTCTTTTAGCTGTCATAAGGCATGAAAACTTTCAAAGTTAGATGCATATCCATACTGTAAAAAGTGGATGGCAGCATTCTCTTTAAGTCTACTATTTGATTATCACAAACTAATGCTTTTGACAAGTCAGTGTAGAATGCATCGTGAATGCCTAACCGCTTGTCAGAGAGCATGAAAAATACATTGGTGGAAAAAGTGCAGGCTAACATCAAAAGCCATCACACAAAAGACAGGAAGACCGGCTGTGTAAAAAATTGATCAGGCACTTAAAGCTAAGATTAAAAGAAGTATAGAAGAAAACAAAAAAGGAATCCGTTCTAACTCATCATAAAGAACAGAGGGGGGGCTTCGCTTTCACTAGATAACTCCTGAAATATAGATTACTGGATTTGAGACCTGGAATGACCGTTGTTCTGTACCAAGTCTGTCCCTCTTAGCTGTGATGGTCCTTCATATTGGGTCATGTATTATATATGCGACAGCACAAGGAAGCGAGAAGAGTTCCCTGTCCTCCGCTGTATTATTAATCGTTCAACACTTGATCTCAGGACCTTTGACCTAGGAGCTTTTCTTGTGTGAGGTATCTCAGACAGGCGGTATAAACAACCCAAAAAGATCATGACAAATAAAGGAACAGGTCATTACTTCAAATCGATGGTAGAAGCAAAGGTTCTGTCCTTTGCGGTGGTGTGGCAAAAGCCTTTCAAACGATTAGTCACTGATAGGACGTGTATGTGCCTCTGCTGGCATAAGACGGACAATTTATTGCTGCAAGGGGCTTCTTTTAAAGTGTTCAGACAGTTTGGTGCCTGGTGTGTGAAATCTGCGATATCAATACTGAAATTGGACTCTCTCGCTCCCTCTCTCGCTCTCTCATTGTTTCTTACACACACGCGCGCGCGCGCACACACACACACACAGACAGTTCGGGAGACAAGTACAATGAGCTTGAACTGTTTGCTCAGGCTTAATGTTCCGGGTTTATTTTATTGAAACTATGGCTACTGAGGCTACAACTGTAAAATTCATAAAAAACAATAAAAAACCAAACAAAGAATCCCTTCAGCTAAAGTTCTCCAAGGATAGCTGTAACTGTGTGTGTGTGTGTGTGTGTGTGTGTGTCTTAATCAGTCTAACAGCATGATCCACATTATAATGTGCCTCAACAACTAGCAGATGGATTGCTGTAGATTCTTGCACGGATGTTTTTTGTCTGTACTGACGTCAACTTTTTTTAAACTCATACCTTTTCATGGACTGCCACCACCAGGTTAGCATTTTGGCGATTCTCTGATATATTCACATAAGCATGTCTTAGCGAACTGCTAGCATTGCTGCACCTTCTTAATCTCATTTATTGCTGATGCAATGACCTTCCTCTCAGCTTGCCTTTAGCATCTTATCTAAAGGATCCAACTTTTTAAAGCTCTACTTTTTCTTGTGAGTGTTACTTAACTGTTCATCTATCCATTTCCCTTGTATAAATGTATTTAATTTATCTGTGAAGATCACAAATTGTTGAATTTAAAGGTGCAAAAAAAAAAATCAAGATCCTGGAATGTTTAAATCAGCTTTATAAAATTATCAGCAGCAAAGGATTTAGCCTGAGGACCAAAAAGCAAATCTATACTAACTGTTTGTATGTATAATGTTAACAAAATTGCACTTTTAAATGTCTGATTTAACTTCACGGCACATTTCACAGACATTACGAGGCTGGAAATAGATCACTGCACATACTGTATGCAGTGGTCACTAATCAGTGCGTCCTGACAAGTTGCCATCATACAGTGTGCATGTAAATCCCCCTGAGGATGGAATTAGTCGTGTTAATACCAACTTTTTAATTCCATCAGATGTTAGCGAGGGGGAACTAGAAAAGCAGTTATCCAAGTGCCAAAGCTGGAATGCGGATCATGTATTTTTAATGAGCTCATGGTAAGATCAGACGTCGAAACGGACTAAAACGTCTCTGGGATATTTAGTTCCTATAAAAGCCACAAATGAAATGAACAAATGTTTTTGGTTATGAAGTCAATAGCAGTGGTGGGAGTGAGGGAGTTTGGTTTGGGAGGGAGGTTGAGCTGACTGTGACCTTTAGATGGTTGTTATATCAAACAGTGGGGGGGCTTCAGCTCATGTGAGGCTATTTCCAGTCGCTGAGTTTTAAAACACAAAGTGTTTGAAAGCACAAGAAAACACAAGACGTACATATATATTTCTAACCACACTCTTTCCAGGATCATGCACATTATGTCCTGAGGTTATTTAATGGATATTTAATCTTCTTTCAGAATGCATATATGTTTTGAACTAGTGCTATGCAGAAAAACTGCTAATGTAGAGGAATGTGTCGATGTTGTACAAACCTTTTTCTTCTAGTGTTCTGCAGTTCTGTATCTTGAGGAACGTGTGTACAGAGAGATGCCTCCGAGCGATAAGCAATTCTGAATTGAACTGTACAACAATTTCCTTTCACTCATGTTCTTTGAAATGTCAGCTGTGTGCGAGTGTATTTGTGTGACTGGGTGTGAGACTATAGAACAATATTGTCAGGATTAAAAATAAAATGTGGCTTTGTTTGAGTATGAAAAACAGTTTGCTTTAAATATATGTTTTATGTAAAAAGCTACAGTCTAAACATTTTTCTTTGAATTGCAGTGGCTCTATAGATGCTGAACTTTCCATTTCATATAAGTAAAGGCTGTAACTTATCTGCTCCACTATAGCTGCTCTGCGGGGAGCATACTGAAATTGTGAAAATTAGGGACGACAGTATATTTTAGTATCTTGATGCATTCTCAATCATCCAGGAAAGTAAATCTCCAAAAGTTGATTCTGTTCATCTGGACGTAGCGTTTTGTGGGAGAAACGTTTCGTCACTCATCCAAGTGACTTCTTCAGTCTCAGCTGACTGCAGGTTTCCCCAATCTTATAAACAGTATATTTGCATAACGACTGAAACCAGCCCACTGAAGGAACAATGGGCTGGGAGGTCAGTTCCTTAATCTTAATTATGCAAATTCTCATGACCATTGATCAACAACCACTGACCAAAACCCACTGATC